>CAXKVW010001204.1:0-85286 GCA_964058825.1 Carex arenaria | reverse complement strand
TGCAATCGGGTCATCGAGTCAGCAATATAAATTGTTGGCATGCCTGTATTTTTTGCCGAGAAAATTGCAAAGCTTGAATTGTTATGGATTGTTAATTTTCTCATAGCACTCACTGTTTGTGCTCTTCCTAAAATTCCTGAGTCTCAAATAGATTTGTAGGAAAAAGGAACCAACCAATCACTTGTGTAGTTTGTTTAATAAAAAAGGCCCTATTCAATTGTACTGTAATTCATAATTTCATATCTGCGGGAAGTTGATATATAATTTCCTTGTCATTTTGTGGAAACAAGCCCAATTGCAAATTAAAATTGAAAAGGGGAAGAAATTAAAATTAGACCGGAACACTTAAAAAACATTTATAATAACTTTACTGGGTAAAGGTGGATCTTGTCAGTTGTCACAAAAAAAAAGTCTAAAAAAAAAGAAGCAAACTTTTCCATATAGGAATAAGAAAGAAAAGATGGATATTAAAGGAAAAAAATTGAAGAAATTAAGGAAAAAGAACCCACCCCAAGTAATGGCGCTGTCTGCTGAGTTTTCAGCTTTGATCTTCACCCCGAAGCAATTTCCCATCTCTCACCAAAGTTTTTAATTTGCTTTGCTGTCTTCGATTCAAGAGAAATGATTGAGAAAAGAAGAGATAAAGAGTACTAGATATTATCCAGCCAGAGACAAACACTCGCGCTCAAGGGGAGAGAGAGAGAGAGAGAGAGAGAGAAGAGTTAAAGGTGGCGCCTTTATTTCTTTGGTATAGGTACCTACCTGGCTACCAGTATTGAAGTTAATTTATTTTTTTAATATATCTTGTCTCTCTGTCGCCAACTCTTCTCTCTCTGTCCGTATTATTTGTGCTTTGAGATTCGTGCATAACGTATTTGAACGATTGAGATATTCCAAAAAGTCACGCGAAGTTTGAGATATCTCGGAGGATGCGAATTCCTGTATGGTGACCTTTAAGACTTTCTCGAAGCATTGACCTGGCTAATCCAGTCCTCTCTCTCTTTCTTCCCCCCCCGCTCCACACACACACACACACACACACACACACGCATGACGCATAGTGACTGGTGAGTGAGTGACAGACAGAAGTCTACAGGAAATGGAGGGAGGAAACAGAGAGGGAGATGGTTGGGAGACCTCAAGGCATTAATGGCGACCTGTTGGACCACCAGCCTGCCATGAGGTCCAGGTCCACCACCGAAAGCCGAAAAAGCTCCTTATATTTAATGCTTGGACCTGGTGTACAGATCGTAAACCTCTCCTCTTCAAAATGCAGCAGTGAAACAATGAGAGAGAGAGATGTGAAAGACTGAAAAGGGCAGCGGGGGTGTGGGTCCCGCCAACTCCGAAACCCCGTGGTGCTTCAAATTCCCCTGTTCGCAGTTCATTCATACAATTTGCTAAACAGAGAGCAACATATAATTCAATTCAATTCATTCATTATTCAGTTAAGGCTAAGCATCCTCCGTGAATTCCCCGTCTCCCTTCCACCATGCATTTACATGCTCTGAATACTACTTACAATTTGGCTTCAAAGTCTCATACTTTTTTTTTTTCTTTTTTTCTGCCTTTTTAAAAGAAACATCTTAAACAGTAGCACATTTCAATTTGAAAGTGACGTTGGATTTTTCAGGATTTCAAGTTAAAATTTAAATAGCACATTTACAATCAGATCAAGCCTTCTTTAACTAATTAAGTTTATTGAATAGAAGAAAATCAGTTTTTGTTTTTCCTCTAAAAAGGTCATGTTTGACTGTGAAGTAAAATTATCCTGAATTAAATTACTTACTTTAATTCAAATTAAAATAAATTAAATTAATCATGTTTAGTTATAATTTGGTGGACTAAGAAGATAATGAGAGAGAAAATTATAAGATGAATATTGCTCTAACCGAGCGACTCATAAGTGGAGTAAGCTACTTCACATGAAGAGGTATAGTATCTTACTCTGCATTAACTCAAATGTTACCCAGTAAATTTATTTATCGTCTGACTATTTAAAAATAAAGTAATGAGTTTACTCCATTACTTACTCCACAATTAAACATGACCAAATATATTAAAATACATCAAATTTGTAGCATCTTCACTTGCTCTGTTTATAAAACCTTAATAACTAATTATCAAATTAAAAATAGACAGATGTGATTTATATTTTTTTTTCTATACATACTAAAAAAAAAAATGATGTTTATATTTTATTTATTTTTGTTGGCTTGAACATCAATATTTCAAGCTCACGGGTTTCATCAAAATAAAGTCAAAATTCAATAATTTCTTATGTGCACGTATGAAAATTAATATAGAGAATATTCATTGGCTTCTATTCGTTAATTATTTTAATTTAAATTTTTTAACATTAAAAATTAAAATGCATAAAATGAAGGAACATAAAATCGTGCTCTTGTCCTCAAGTATTTATTATATTTTGTTTTGTTCTCCTCAGATGGTTAATTGACTTCTTATACGTGCCAGAAATTGTTATTATTGTGAAAATTCATAATAGCAATTATTAAATATTGTTCGGTTGCATACTTGCATGCAACAATTTTAGAATACTATGACACTTATTAAATATTGTTCGGTTGCATGCAACAATTTTATAATACTATGGCACTTATTAAATATTTTAAAACACACACATAGAGTGGAAAAAATAATACGGCAGAACCGGTTCCGTCACGGAACGGAATGGTTATGGCACGGAACGGTACGACACGTGTGACTCTTCGCGTGTCGCGTGCTGTGACCATCTTTTGAAAATTTGACACGGCACAGCACGTGGTCATGCGAGTCACATGTAATTAGGACCGTTAAGTCTTGATCAAATGATGAATCTTGAATAAACTAACTTAAATTATGAAAAAATAGTTAAATGTGAGAAACGTGACCAGTTACGTTTGGACACGGCACGGGAGTCACGGCGTGACTCGCGTACCGTGACCACCCCTCCACATTTTAGTCACGGCACGGCACGTGTGACTGTTCACTTGGTCACGGCACGGCACGGTACGGTACGAGACCAAAGTCACGATGTGTTAGTCACGGCACAGCACGTTTTGTCCACTCTACACAGAGAGTAGAGATTCGTAAATAGGGCTGCACAAAAATTGATAAGTTTGTGATTCGATTCAAGTTTGATTTAAAAAAGTTCATAAAAAATTCGATTCGAAATAGTTCGAAATTAATTCAAATCAAACTTAAACTAGACATGGTTTGCTTGAAATAGGTTCACAAACTATTCTAGTTCGAATCTCAAAGTAATGTGAATTATTGATTTCTGCCAATGACGTATATTCGCTGATGACTTAAAACATAAGGTCGTCCAGTCATAAGTTATAACTCGTAAGTCGTAACTCTCGTTCTCAGTTCTGAAATCCTAGACGACTTTCACCTCTTGCTCTCGGCGACTACGATCACTCTTCCTTGTCGTAAAAAAATTCGTAAAAGATTCGAAATTGAATTCGTTAAAAAATCAATTTGAAATTTATTCAAAGCAAATTTAATTCGAAATTAATTCAAACTAAATTCAAATTGAAAAATAAGTTCGATTCAGTTCGATTCGTTTACAGCCGTAAATAAGAGGAGTGGGGACAAGCAGGGCATCCGTGGCAGTATTTATTGCTTCCTTTTCTTTTCTTCTCTTTTTTTTTTGCCCCATTTGTTAGGCCGTGATTTCGTGGTCAATAATTTTCGTTTTTTCAATGAACCAGTTTTTTTTTTTGGATGAATGGTGATAAATGGAGCGGTCCTAGTGTTGACTGCGTCGCTATTTTGATTTCTTGGAAGCAAGCGATTTCGTAATCCGGTGGCTGGTTTATGGTATATAGTTGGTGGGGTCCATTAATGGACCGCTATGTCGGCTCTTAACATGTGGCATTTATGAACCATGAACAATGAAGCCTAATAAAATAAATAAATTTGAGAAATGTTATGCTCTCTCAGTCATTGTACGCGAGAGCGTCCTCCAACTAGTTTAACAAAAAAAAAAAAAAAAAAAAAAAAATTCAATTTTATCTAACTTTCATTTACAACAGTCATATTCAAATTTTTAAAATTTTCTTTATAACAATTTACAATATTACTCACAATCATTTAAATCTCTATCTGCAAGTATTTAAATTCTAAACCTGTATAATTTTAACTCATAGCAAATATTCCTTTTATCTACTCTTTTTTTTAATTTTTTTAATCATTCTCGTCCATTTTTCTTATGATCAGTAATGATTTTTTTTTTTTTTTGAAATCCAGGTAGAGACTACCAGGGGTACAGAATATAAATTTGTTTACAACTGCTATATAAGTAAAAACTTATACACTATTAACCACATTCATGCTCCGGGCCTCTTCTTGCAGCATGTTAACCACAGCTCTGTTTCTTCTAAAACTTCCCGAGCCAGCACCCGTGAGGGTTTTTTCCTCTGCCGAAAAATACATTCATTTCGCTGTTTCCAAATTCCCCACAACACACCCATAAAAAATATGAACGTTTTATACTCGATTTTCTCTTTTAAATGAGATCCATGAAAAAATATTTTTGAGTTATTTTGAAGTTTTTTTTTAAAGTAAAACTCATGAGCACTTTAATTTTCAAACTTTTAAACCACAGTCTACAATCATTTAAACCTTTGTATACAACCGTTAAAAGTTGGGGGGGGGGGGGCAATTATTAGGCTCCATAAATTTTACATTTACTGAGAAATATAGTTAATCTAACTTTTAATAATTATGAGGTGACTTTAAATAATGATTTTGAAATGTTAATCTTTATTTACTTGACAGATTAAATATATACGTTTTAAGTTTTTAATTTAATTATGAAACATAAAAAATATTAAACAATAAATGCACAGCAATAATTAATTTTCAATATTTTGATTTCATATAAGAATTAAAAAAAAATATAGATACTTGATTCGTTAAATAGATTAAAATCAACAGTTCAAATTCATGATGATTCTTGAAGTTAAGTTCATAAAAGTCTTAAACCTAAATTGTAGCTCAAGTGATAAACTATTAGCAAGTTTTAAATTCAAGTTCTAGTAGGCAACTAGGCACAATACACTGAGGAATTTGTTTCTTCTAAGTTTTCCATGACTCATAAAAAACTTAAGCTTTATGCAATAAAAAAAATATAAAATCAAATATATAAGTATTTGAAAGGGAAGTTATTTAGGAAATTACACCAATGAATGTTGAAGGAATTATAGCTCCAGCTCTCAAGAAATAAAATTGTTTAGTCTCCTAATATTTTTTATGGGGGTGTAGAAAACTACAAGTAGAACAGCATAGAGTCAGAAAAGACAGTAGATGAGGTGTAGAAAATTATAATATGATCAACATGTATACAGTAACAGCTAGTTAATCAGTTGACTTTGGCAGAACTCATATATGCATGCTTGCTGCTATTAGAGCATTAATTATTGATACTTCCTTTTCTTTTCTAATCTATCTGCATGTGGGGAGAGGGGGTGTCCGATGCCTATCGGACCAGAGTCTGTTTGATGGGTGGTTTCTACCGTCCGATTCACTTCAAGATCTGTGCACATCACTTTAATATCCGTGCTGTTTGCTTTAATATTCGTGCGCACATATCTTGAAGTAGATCGGACGGTAGAAACCACCCATCGAACACTGTTCTGGTCCGATGGGCATCGGACACCCTCCTCTCCCCTGCATGTGATAATGTGAACAGAGTTACCATTTTTCAACTGTCTTCTAATAATGTCTAACCTATACAGCGCACTGGCAACAGATCCTGTTTATTTTTTCATTTCTTTTTGAAGATATCAAATCCTGTTTCTGTGGTTAGATTGACTTCTGTTCCTGATACACTCAGCTTCTCTTTTCTTTTTGTTTTTTTTTTAAAAGTCAGAGTCTGACTTTCCTTCTCTAACCTGCCCATTTTGACCTGGCCGTTGAAAAACAAAACAGTTGTTATTTAAAAAAAGGGGCAAAATACAAAACAGTGGTCAGTTCATTTGAAAATAAAATTATCTCAGTCAATGCAATTTCATTATTTCATTATCTCAGTCAATACCAGTACAGTACCTCGTTAGCCCCCCCTCTGCTTTTTAGTGGGATTTGTCTTGGTTTTCTTTTTTGTTTTTGATGGTGTTTCTCTATGCTTTGCACTGTACCTCTTGTTGGTACCAATGTCGGCAAGCAGATTTCGGATTACTTGACAATTAAATGGATACGAGAGCTTTGATTCTATTGCATTTCTAGTAATCACTAACATGTGCTTAGCTTGTTTCGTTGTTTATGAACCCTATCCATGACTTGCATTAAATCCATCATTAGAATATTGATGTCGGTTCACTAGATTTTATGGATATGGGCTTATACTATATATTTCCAGCAGCTAACGGCCTCATAATCGGTCAAACTGAATGGGCTGAAATTGAGGAGCCCTGTCCAAATTTATAACAAGCTTTATGGTGTAACCCAATTTTTTTAGTTTTGATCCACACCGTCCAAACTGTTGTAACACATACACAATATTAAAGGGGAAAGGACGGCATATCCTGCTTCAGTTACACTACCGTAGTACCATTGTTTATGTCAGCACACGTACTGGTATGTACTGCCTTAAATTGTGGTCTTGATGTTGCATTTTATATTGGATGATATTCAAGGTCACTACTCTTGGCAAGGTTGGCAAAAAACTTGACAGAGGCTTGCCTAGATCCACACGTTGGTACAGGCAGTATTCATACTCTGGAAAGAAATTACAAGCACAAATCCACATACTTAAGCATGATACATGATTTCGCACTACTGGGCTGGGTTGATACATTGCCAAGGCTTGTGATTGAGATGCAAGAGATGGGGCACATACCAAGTCGAAATCTGTACTGCACAGTGATCGTATATCTTTATGCATGCAAGGCAGAGAGAGATTGTAGTGTTTTCGAGTTGCTTACCCAACAATTGCAAAAAAGGTATCTAGATGAAAGAACATGCTACCACTATTTCATATACGGTACAGTCCATGCCAAAAAACCTGTCATGGCAAGAGAAATATACAACAGAATGGTGAGTGCTGGCGTGGAATCTAATTGGGAGTCTGAAATGCTCCTTTTACAAGGGTACCTAAAGAGCAATAAAATAAGCAACGCATTAAATTTCTTCGAAGAAATTCATAAAAGGAAGGAGCTGACCTCAAAGATGTATAATGTGATGATTGCGGGTCTCTGTCAGGCTGGCCGACCAGACCAAGCGGTCAATTTCTGGAAAGAAGCTAGAGAGAAAAAGCTCATCCCTAGCTTACGGAGCTACGGAGAGCTTTCACTTGCGCTGGGCTCGGTAAAAGACTATAACACACTTCTCAATTTGCTGGATGATTTTCGTGAGACAGGTCAACCTGTCTTGGCATTCCTGTGCAATGTTGTGTTAAACCACGTGTTGAAGGGCCGGGATCTACTATGAGTGTTGTATAAGTTGAAAAAGGAGAGTACAGAGAAGGATATATAGTTGTGGGGCCGAGATGAATAATCTGCCCCGTAACCAGTCGGCTAGCTGACTGCTGCTGGAGAAACCTGATCACAGACTTATCAGTTGGGATTAACATGAGAAAGAACCTAGATCAGGCTGTGGAACAATTTGAAACGTATTTTCCTGTGAATCTTTACACATACAACATGTTACTGAGGGTATTTGCCATGGGAGAGAGAATGGACCTTGCATGTAGATTATTTGAAAGGATACCAGCCAAACCGGTGGAGTTCCGACACAATGGTGCAAGGGTTTTGTAAGGGAAGAGATAAGGATGAGGCTAAGAGATGGATGGAAGCCATGTCAATGAAGGACTTTTCACCAACTCGACACACTATGAGGCTACTTGACATTATTTCATAGAGAGATAATCCTGGTCTTGGTTTTCTTTTTCTTTTTTGGAAAGGTAATGATCTAATTCTAACTTCATATATTTTATGCCTTTACCCATTTGCATTGGAGTGTTTTGTACCTGAAATGTGTCAATGTGTGTCATTTATTCCCTTTCTCTTGTTCGAAACAGAGTGGCCAGTGAGGTACTTGTTCAATCTGTAGTTACTACACAATTTACTGCCTTAACTAATTTAATTTCTGTTACAGTGTTGCATAATAAAGGCCTCATCCTGGCTGGTTCAGACAAGTTCATACCAGTACTGGCCTACCAGCAAGGTGTGGTACGTATTGTATGGTATCCTTCTTCTTACATTAGTGATTTTCTTTCACTGAGTTGTTGCAGAATATTTTCTTTCCTGCAAAAAAGATTTGTATAAATGAAAAAAAAAATGGTTAAAAAGAATGACTTGATTGCTTGATTACTCATCTTGTTTGGTGATTTTCACCTGGAAGATTATTTTCTGTTTTAGATCTCAAGTATTCATTTAGTCAGCTGAGAGCTAATTAAAGCGCACGATGATCTTAGACCAAAGTGACATGAGATGTAGCTATGTCTAATAAAAGGACCCAGAAAATTTGTTCACTGTTATCTTTTTAGGCAGTACAATTGCATATTTAATGCCTTCGGCTACTGTAGGCAAGGAAGAAAGGATTAAGAAAGGAAGTCTCTTATGATACAGATGTATGTTATATGTAAGATATCAGTAAGTGTTAACAAAAGATGCTTGCATTTTCTTTTCTTCATTTTTAAGCTTAGAATCATTGATTTTTTTGGAGAAATTTTGCAATTTTGTAATCAAGACTGCGTGGTTCCAATGCTCCAACTAGAGGCGAGGTGAGAGAGAATTGGACAGTATTTTTTTTTGAATTGAGAGTAGGTCCGATGCCCAGCGGATCTACCTTTTTCGATGGGTGAAATGACCATCAGATCTGCATCAAGATTTGTGCGAACTCATTAAAATCTGTGCAAGTATTTTTCAGTTTCTGTGTGCACAAATCTTAATGATAATCGTACGGTGTTAGGGCTAATTGAACCTAAAAGTAGGTACGATGGGCCGCTGCCCATCGGACCGAAATTTTTAAAAATATACAAAATTCGTTTCGAATTCAACAATCTATACAAATTTCGGACAGATTTCGAAAAATATCCAAACCGATGAGCCTTTGATCGGTTCCAGACCACAGAACCGCTCAACACTTCATCGGTTCCAAAATTATTAAAAAAATATAAAATATAATTTTTTTTATAAAAAAATTATAAAAATAATGAAGCAAACTTGGAACCGATTATTATTCCACCAAACTTGGAACCGATTATTATTCCACCAAACTTGGAACCGATGGGCTGTTGAGCGGTTCTACATTGTAGAACCGATTAGCTACCTATCGGTTGTAGACAAACCGATTATTTAAATATCCGAACCCAAACCGATTATCTGTTGATCGGTTTCAGCTATCATCTCCTATAAAAAGGCCATCGCTGTCTCTCCCAGCATCCCAATCAGCCTCTCCTCCCAGCATCCCAATCAGCCTCTCCCAGAAACATTCTCCAAGCATCCCAATCTGCCTCTCCCAGAAACATTCGTCGCTGTCTGTACTAGAGCATCCCTATCTGCTGTCTCTCCCAAAAAAACACGTAAGTTTTTAATATTAATTTAATTCAGTAATAATTTAGATTAATTATTTTAATTAAATAATATTAATTATTTTAATTAAATAATATTAATTATTTTAATTAAATAATATTAATTATTTTAATTAAATAATATTAATTATTTTAATTAACTGAGATTAATTATTATTTTAACTAACTAAGATTAATTAGTAGTTTAACTAACTGACATTAATTATTTTAATTAATTCCAATTAATAATTTGTAATAATTTTTTAATTAATTCAAATTAAGTAATTTTATTTAACTTCAATTAATTTTAATTAATTTTATTTTGAATGTTTAATTTAGATTGATGTGATTTATTTTTTTTATTTTGCTAAATTGGTAGTTAATTTTTGTTTCTACATTATTTTAATTTTTTTAAAATATTTGTTATGCAGATCAATCAAAAATCAAATATGATATGTGTGAAAGTTTTTATTGGAGGGAACATCCAATACAATGATGAAGGAGTCTGTTACAGTATCCGACCCAAATACTCGTTCCCGGTAACTGTTAAATATAACTTCGATTATCTCCAAAATGAAATTTATAAACTGGTTGGGTTTACCGTTAGTGAAGCAAATATGGAAATTCAAGCCAGATTTAATATGTCTACTGATGGCCAGCGGGACTACCAATTGGTACCGATAACAAACCAGGTATCGTTTGAAATGATTTTAGGAATTGTTGCGTCATTCCCCCAAAGGGTACCGGTTCTTGAGTTGTATGTAGAATTAGAACCGAATCATTCTGGTTTTAATGCTCAATTAAATCTGAACAGTCAGGCCCCTGTAAACAGACATATCCCTGAATCGAGCTCCCGGCCAAGTACGAGTCGGAACCCTGAACCTAGTACTCGACCTAGGACTGTTCAGACCCGTAGGCCAGTAGAGGTACCTGATAATACCCGTTTAGCTGTCGATGCAATTGATGATGACAGTTTGGAAAGCGGGGATGAGATGATCTCAAATGAGTCAGCGGGGTCTGACGAAAATCTTCCACCGACCAGACCTGCACAATCACATTCTGTGTCACAGTCCCGCCAAGCACAATACCCGTTTACTGGCCGAGAAAATATGACACATCCAGTAGACATATTCAACGACACTTCGGGTTTTCGGGAAGCAGATGTCGATTTTTTCAACAGTACAACAAGAATTGTCGATAACCCAATAGCTAAAGGCCAAGTGTATGAGTCGAGAGAGGCTCTAAGAGTAGCAGTTCAGGAGTTTCATATCCAAAAAAATTTCGAGTTTAGGACTCTAAGAAGCGAACCTAGGCGTATGGTATGGATATGCAAAGATAACTTGTGCAAGTTCAAGTTATGTGCGAAACCTCAGGGTATCTCAGAATCTTGGATTATTTACAAACAAAAAATTCCTCATGCATGCAAAGTACCGGCAACACGTGAAGATCATGACCAGCTCACGGCAGATATGGTTGCACGCGCAATTGATGGCACAGTGAGAAGGGATGTGTGCGCGAGTATAAATCATATCCGAGATGTCGTGAAGGCAACGTACAAAAATGTGACGCCCAAGTACAACAAATTATGGCGAGGCCGTGAGCTCGCAATTGCAAACATTTATGGGAGTTGGGAGAACTCGTACAACCTGCTCATTCCGCTTTTGGAAGCTATAAAGAGAGGCACTCCCGGAACCAAGTATTGCGTGATCTCGACCCCAATTGAGAGATCAAATGATAGACAATTCTTGTACGCAGCTTGGGCGTACGGGCCGTGTATTGCGGCAATACCTTTTATCAGACCAGTGATTAGTATTGATGCATGTTTCTTGTCGGGACGGTACCAGGGACGGCTGCTGGTTGCATGTGGGTATGATGCCGAAAACCAGTTGCTTCCGTTGGCTTTCGCTATCGTGGAAAAAGAACACTCAGATACTTGGGGATTTTTTATGAGATGGCTGCGGTTAGAAGTCATTGGAGATGGCCGATTCAGTAATAATTCATATATATGATTAAAACGACTAACGTAATAATGTGAAAGAAGTACCTCTCCAGCATGTGTCACTCTCGAAAGCTTCTCATAAATGCTCGCGTATGGCTCCCAATCCACCATGCTCTCATCCAATCGCTGAAACTGACCGCGTGGTATTCTTGCTCCGGCTGTTTTGTAGTGAGCAGAGTTATCGTACACATGTTTCGTGCACCATTTTTCAGCAAAGGCCGGACATGTCTCCAGGTTTGGGGAGCCCCATGAAGGTTTCCACTTTCTTGATATTGGCATCGGCCGATGAACTGGAAATCGGGTCCATGACCAGTGCTGCAGAAGCATAACCGGACCATGCATAGAAGACACCGCGGGGTCGGTTGCTACGCATAAGTAACGATACAGATATGCGAGAACAGCTCCACCCCAATTGTATCCCACCGGCTCCTCCAAATTAGCAATCAAATCAAGATACCACAACGGTATCCCGTCTCCGCTACGGTCAGGAAACATAGTGCACGACAATAGCTCTAAAATAAACGCGCGTACATACCTGCGTGATATCTTATGTAAGCACATGCTTGAAAATTAAAAAAACAAAAAATCTAATCAGTAGAAAATACGTACCACTGTACCGTTTGCTCGTCGGCGCCATCTGGAAGCTTCTTAAACCGTTGACGGAGCATTTTCTTCGCCATTATCCAATCAGAACGATCAGACCCCCTTTTCTTCATAAAAAGATCCACTTCAACATCTCGGATCCCTAACAATTCGAACATTCTGCTTTTGGCCCACACCCCATCACATCTCCCGGTCACTGGGACCCCCTTGATAGGCAAACCCCACAAACAACTCACATCTTCTAACGTAACTGTAATTAATTTAAATAAAAAAATATAAATAATGTAACACCAATTATTTTTTAATTTGAGTCATTTCGGTAAATACCTGTCATTTCTCCAAATGGAAGATGAAACGTGTGAGTTTCTGGACGCCACCTCTCGACAAGCGCATTTATAAGTGCCGCATCAATATTGATACCAGACAACTTGGCAACCTGGTATAATCCCAACGAAAGCAGATACGGGGCGTAACTTTCGTGGTACTCGCAATATGTCCGAAAATTCTTCACGTTTAAAACAGCAGAACTCTACATTAGGAAAAAAAATATCAAGCAAAATACGATTTAATTTCTAATCGATTTATTAAAAAAATCAATAAATGCTAACCTCTTTCGAAGCCAAAGACACCCGATGATGACTATGGGCTATCCACAACAGCTCACTGAACCTACCTTGCATTATCTGAGTCTCTCTGTCTGCCATTCTGAATTTCAAAAATCGTACCAAATTATTTTCTAAATTATTTCTTCTGAACCGTTCTAGTTTTTTCTTAAACTATTTTATAATGTTGTAATCAATTCTAAACTATTTTGGTATTTTCTAACTAATTTTACAACTATTTGGAAATTTCCTAAATCAATCTCAACTATTTTGGAATTTTCTAAAGAATTTTTGAAACTGTTTTGGTGATATTCTAAACCGTTTGACATTTTCTAAAGCAATATCAATTATTTTGGTGATATTCTAAACCATTTTGGTATTTTCTAACTAATTTTACAACTATTTGAGAATTTCCTAAATCAATCTCAACTATTTTGGAATTTTCTAAAGAATTTTTGAAACTGTTTCGGTGATATTCTAAACCGTGTGACATTTTCTAAAGCAATATCAATTATTTTGGTGATATTATAAACCATTTTAGTATTTTCTAACTAATTTTACAACTATTTGAGAATTTCCTAAAGCAATCTCAACTATTTTGGAATTTTCTAAAGCATTTTCGAAACTGTTTCGGTGATATTCTAAACCGTTTGGCATTTTCTAAAGCAATATCAATTATTTTGGTGATATTCTAAACCATTTTGGAATTTGCCAATTAATTTTACAACTATTTGGGAATTTCCTAAAGCAATCTCAACTATTTTGGAATTTTCTAAACCATTTCGGTGATATTCTAAACCTTTTGGCATTTTCCAAAGCAATATCAATTATTTTGGTGATATTCTAAACAGTTTTGGTATTTTCTAACTAAACAATTCTAAACAATTTGAAAATTTTAATAATATCAAGAACCATTCTACAATTTAAAAAAAATTATATTTTGACATTTTCTAATATAACTAAAATTATTTTGATATTTTCTAATTTATCTAAAATTTAAATGATAATTTCTAATTTACTTAATTTATGTTTATATTTTCTAATTTATCTAAAATTTAAATAATATTTTCTAATTTATTTAATTTATTTTTACATTTTCTAAGTTATTCAAAATTTAAATGATCTTTTCTAATTTACTAAAAATTTAAACATCTATTTCTAATTACTTAATTTAAAATTTAAATAAAATAAAAAATAAATTATTATAAAAAAACTAACCTGGAGTTTGTTCCGCGCAAAGTGAGAGTGAGAGCGAGAGATGGGGACCGTGAGAGCGAAAGATGGGGGACCATATATATAGGGGCCAAACCCAGAACCGATGAGGCATTGATCGGTCCCAGGTATGGTTAGGAGTTAAAACCGATGAGGCTCTGATCGGTTTCAGGAAGGGTGAGCTATTGATCGGTTCCAGCTTTTTTTAATATTTTTTTATAATTTTGGAACCGATGAAGAGTTGATCGCAGCTTTTTTTAATATTTTTTTATAATTTTGGAACCGATGAACGGTTGATCGGTTCTGTGGTCTGAAACCGATCGACGGCTCATCGGTTTGGATATTTTTCGAAATCTGTCCGAAATTTGTATAGATTGTTGAATTCGAAACGAATTTTGTATATTTTTAAAAATTTCGGCCCATCGGACCTACTCCTATCTCTTTTTGGAGCCCTAATTGGTGGAGCATTGGAACCCTGCTCTTTCAAAAGCACGAAATGTCGAATGGTATATTATTTAATTTCAAAAGGAATGAAACTTCACTGCCAACCAAAACAAAACATATCACAAAAATCGCAACTGACATAGATTCATTTATTGATAAGTATTGTATCAGTTGTACATCATTTACAATTTTTTTATTATTATTAATGCAATCTATTTCAATTCACATATAGGAGTTGTGAGGATTCTACCAATTAAGGGATTCGAAGCCGATTGAAGTCGAAAAAGAAGAGGGTGTTCCCTTTGAAGGCATTAGCAAATCAATTAGAACTAGGGCTGTAAACGAGCCGGGCCTTAGCTCAGCTCGTTAATTCTGGACCGAGTCTGAACCGAGCGAGCTGGACTTAGGATTTCCGAGCTAAAATTTTAGCTCAAACTCGTGATGAGCCAGCCCAAGCTAGTTTGTGAGCTGACGAGCTGGCTCACTGGATCTGGCTGGACCTTGTTTTAAGAAGAAAATAAATTTTACAAACATTTTTTGAATTGAGCTGAACCGAGCTTGACAGTATAAAATGCATACAAATTCATACAAATTCACAAATTGATGCCTAGCCGAGCTAACTCATGAGCTGGACCGAGCTAGCTCGTTAACAGCTCAGTCCAGTAACGAGCGTGCTGTTAGCAAGCGAGCCAGATACGAGTCACGATCAAGCTACGAGCTTTTTTGCCACCCCTAACCAGAATCTTATCATTGGCTCTCTTTCGGTTTTTTTTCGTAGGCCCCTCCCTCTCCACTGATTAATTGGGATAATGCTATATACAAATTAATTAAGATGGGGCCAATCAAGCACGGAATAACGAATATAACGACTTCAGTGGTCGTTGCTTTTCAATTTACTTTTGTTTGTGAGACTCATATAATATAATGAGATTCAGTATTAATGCAATTTAGTGCTTGACCGGTACAAGCACTAAAATGCACATATAATGAGACTCATACGAGGATTTTACACAGAGAAAATGAGGCAAAATACCAGCCTTTCATCTTCCTTTTTTATTTATTTTGCATAACTGCATAACAGCATATGACCTTAAAAAGTTGAATCGGATATGGAATAAAATGAAATATGCATTTAAAAGAAAAATAAAAACGAAATAAAAATCACTCTTTTTTTTTTTTTGAAAAAAAGGCAAAATCGCCGTTTCATATATTGAAACTATGTAACTTCAATACCCGAAATTTTTATTTATACCAGATTAAAAAAGAGGAGGGATCTACTTACACTATTTTTTGGTGACACCAAATCACACCATCTATTTTTAAAGTTCAAACAGTCGATCCAAACTGTTCAACATGTTGGATATATTAAAATGTACTTGCAGATCAAATTTAACATATATTTTTTAAATTTTTTTTATATTTATTAAGATGGGTACAAAAATTCAATGGTATGAAAACAACGATTTTGTAAAATACTTAAAAAATAGTAAAAAAAATTCATAAAAATGTAAAATTTGGTCTCTAAGCACATTTTAATATGGAGGTCATGTTGAACGGTTTGGATCGACAGTTTGGACTTTAAAACTTTTAAAAATGGATTATGTAATTTTGTGTCATAAAAAAATGGTGTAAGTGGATCCCTCCTCATTAAAAAAATAATAAACCAAAACATCACTTTTTCTGTGAAATTTTAAATTTGCTATGTCCGCCAATTTGATTGGTGGACCAAATTGGGCAATTCCGCCAATCAAAATGGTGGACTAAATTATACTATATAGTGTCCGCAGTTTTGAATGGCGGACAAAGGTTGATGTCCGCCGTTTTGAACGGCGGACCTATTTTTCTATAAATCCCTCTCCTAGTCGAAATTTTCATTTTACAGCTGACTCTCTTACTCTCCTGGGTAAGAAAAGCATCGGATTTTCGAGAATTGTAATTTTTTTTTATTTAATATTTAATTTTATTTATTTTTTAATTAGGTTATTAATTAATTTAGTTAATTTTTAATTAGGTTAATAATTAATTCAGTACTTAATTTCTACTAGGTTTGTGTGATATTATTGTGTGAAAATGGCTCTAATGGTATCTGTTTACACCGGGGGTGAGGTTTTGACTGGCCCTAATGGAGTTTATTACAGTATCAGACCTATGGGAGTTATCCCGGTAATGCCGGACATTGATTTGTTGGATTTGAAGACTATGATTTCTCATAGCTTGGGTTTGGATCAGGGTTATGATCTCATTATTAATGCCAAAATTAATATGCCCACTGGTTCAGCTTAAACCTGGTTCCAATTATTCCCAATCCATAATGATGGAGTCTTGCAAGTACTGTACAAGCAAACAATGAGTTTTCCGGGGGTGGGATTGGGGGGGGGGGGGGGGGGGGGGGGGGGGGGGGGTGTACAAGGTAATTGACTTATATGTGGATGTGGAGGTCACCCCAGTCCGGTGTCCAAACCCATTGATGAGGTTAATCCGAGTAGTAGTCAGGTGCCCTCATTCGGCTTAAGTTGGGCCCCTATTAAAATTGACCAACTATCTAGTAGTCATACCCTAGAGATGCAGATGCTCGAATGCTATATACAAATTAATTAAGATGGGATCAATCAAGCACGAAGTAACGAATATAACGACTTCAGTGGTCGTTGCTTTTCAATTTACTTCTATTTGTGAGACTCATATAATATAATATAATGAGATTCACTATTAATGCAATTTAGGGCTTGACCGGTACAAGCACTAAATTGCCGGTCAAGCACTAAATTGCACATATAATTAATGAGACTCATACGAGGATTTCACAGAGAGAAAATGAGGCAAAATACCAGCCTTTCATCTTCCTTTTTTATTTTTTTGCATAACTGCATAACAGCATATGACCTTAAAAAGTTGAATCGGATATGAAATAAAATGAAATATGCATTTAAAAGAAAAATAAAAACGAAATAAAAATCACTCTTTTTTTTTTCTTTTAAAAAAAAAAAAAAAAGGCAAAATGGCCGTTTCATATATTGAAACTATGCAACTTACATACCCGAAATTTTTATTTATACCATATTAAAAAAATAATAAACAAAAACACTACTTTTTCTATGAAATTTTAAATCTGTCATTTCCGCCAATTTGATCGGTGAACCAAATTGGACAATCCCGCCAATCAAAACGGCGGACATTAGTGTCCGCAGTTTTGAATGACAGACAAAGATTGATGTCTGCTGTTTTAAACGACGGACCCGTTAGTTCTTGAGGTAACCAAGGAATGACATCTAGTTCTATCTAGTTCTTGAAGTAACCAAGGAATGAATTGATCACTGAAGTAAGCCAACTTTTGGGTTTTAAATTCGGACCGTCCGATTTGAATATGAGATAATTCATCTGAATGTGGAGCGCACACATGTCAAGATGATTCGGAGCAACGGATTCAAATAAGACGGTTTCGATCCAAAACCCAAAAATTGAGTTACTTTAGAGGATCCGGACTTTCAAAGAATGACATCTAATTCTTGAGGTAACCATAGCTATGTAGCCTCCTTGACGTCCTGCCATACTGTCGCTGTCCAATAAAAAACTAAAGATACAATTTGTAAGATAATACTCCGTGAAGAATAAATGACAGAGCTATTAAAACATAAATCGTTTCTATATTTCCAAATGCTCATAAGACATATAAACGAATAAAAATCACTGTCGCCATTAATTATTGTTCTCGTTTACGGTTTTTTCTAAATGGTTTGTCTTGTACGGTTTTATTCATTGGGCCAGTACGCTACTTGTTCTAATAAAATTGAGAGATATTGCAATACTGTGGCAATTAGTGGAAGACTGTTAAAATATAGAATATAATTCAAATTAATAACGGCTAGTTTATTCAATAGGAATAGGGAATAGTGCATTTCAACGGCTAGATTTTTAAATGCCTTGTAACTATAATACATGTAAAGCTGAAAAAAATAAGATTGCAATATAATTTGTTTTCTTAAATCTCTTCTCTCTTGTTTTATAGATTTTTTTTCTTTGTTTTCAAATTTCAATCGTCGATGTGAAATGTTCATCATAATCTTTATATAATAATGTATTTGGAGATCAAATTTTATATATTTAAAAAAAAAACAATTTAGATAAGTAGAAAAATTATTTGATCTAAAATTTTTGAACTGTCCGAAAGTAGTAATTTTCTATCTATCTAAAAAAAATTAAAAAGTTTTGATTTGTTTAATTTGGTCTTTTAGTACATTTTCATATGAGATCATGGTGAACGGTTCATATTGACTTTTGGAATTTTAAGAATGAAAATATGAATCCATAGCACGAACCAATATGCACTTTACAAAGTACCATAACCTCATCACTCACCCACTTTACAAAAATATATCATAAATTAATTGTCCCATTTCAACTCATCTTAGTCTATGAAGGGCTATAAATAGGCTGACATGACCTAGCTATCCCCGGCCAATTCATCCAAGTGGAAGAAGAAAACATTTCACAAATTACAAACTCATTTGATAAATCACATCATATCATAAGAGAATTAAGATGACGTGCTGTGGCAACTGCGGATGGTAGCATGAACATATCACTTTGCCTTTCTTTTATTTTTTGGTTTCCTACAGACCTACACCCACACGTACACCATGATCGATCAATATGTTATTAATTATATGGATGCCATGCATGTATTATATATGATTGATCGATGTAATTGTATTTATACGGATGCCAGGTTGTGTAACTTCACGTTTTCCGCTAAAGCAGCCACAAGTCAAGAAAAACCACAGAAAGGACCGACCGGCGAAGAGCTCGACACCACAAAAACCACCAGCAACACCACAGAAGAACCACCCAAGAGGCCAGCCTCTTGATTAGCTCTCATTCAATACACAAATTAACTTTCTGTGTTAGGAAGTTTGATTTTAATTCAATAAGCTAGATAAGGATATAACCAATGTTGTAAAATGCGGTTTTGTTCATGCATGCGGAAGGCCACTGCATACTGCATATGCGGTATGCGGCCGCATATGCGGAATTTCATGCGGACTTATATATGCGGATTTTAAACTATATATTAATTTATTTCCACTCAAAACATGCAATATATTCCCATTAAAATCATTCAAACAATAAATTCGCACATATACGGACCAATATGCGGATATATGCAGCTCAATCGCACATATGCAGACCAATATGCGGAAATATGCGGAAATATGCGGAAATATGCGGCCCAATATGCGGCCGCATATGCAAAACCGCATATCTGAGACTGCATGAAAATTTTCATGCGGTTTTCGACTGCAAACGCATATGCGGCCGCATATGCGGTCCATGCGGCCGCATTTAACAACACTGGATATAACTACACCCATTAATTGCTAGCGTTAAGCTACAAAATTAGATATGCCTGATGAGATATATCATGACATCAATTATGTTATAATCAGTTATACTTTGCAATTATATGTTTATTTGATGGTGCAGAGCATTAATGGACATGGATACGGAAGGTAGAACCGAGAACTGCTGTTTTGGCTGCAATTATAAATTGAATTGCGGCATTTGCAGATGAATATAAAAGCTTTTCGAGATTTTGCAAGGTCCGATGAACTCTCCATATATACAGTCACAGAGCTCTTTTAATATCAAGTTATCCTTTGTAAATGTGTATGTTGTGATGCCTAAATAAAAGCACTGGTATGGACTGACGCATAATATATATAATGTACGAATGCGTTGTATCATGTATCATTTAATTTGCATCATAAATTTGTTATTTCATTTTACTTTTTCCCATTAACCCATCTCATGGCCCTCCTTTTCTTTGGTTCTTTACCAGTAAACAAATTAAGAAACACCTTCACACAGAAAACTTTGTTTACCAGACACCAGTGTGTCAATCCTATTGACTATACAAAAAAGTTGACCTATGTATGGAAAACTTGCATAAATAGAAGAGGAGCAAAGAACAGGGTAAAATGTATTAGATCTTATTATACAATTTAAAGATTATTACATACAGATTTGTTGTTTATTTTGTTTTTTAAAGGCCACCGGGCGATTGCCAACCCACATTTCTATTAAAACATATAATAATTTCAAAAAGACAAAATATTCTAATGTTATATTTTTTTTAATTTTAAAATAAAAGAAATCAAACATTGTCAATGAAACTACACAACCAATAAAAACAAAATAAATCATAAAAGTCTGGCAATTTCGCATCTGACATATATAGATTTATTTATAAGCGTTGTATCAGTTGTCAGTTGTCACCGTTTACAAATTATTTATTATTACTAATGCAATCTATATATCACTTTAAATAGAGAAATCCTCGATATACATTTTTAATATTGAAAAACCATAATAAATGAAAAGGCCTGGTAACCTGTTATGTACTTTCTTTTTCGTTTCATTGAACTGAAACTTAATTTACATACTATCATACTCTAATTAAACTATGTATTTTTATTTTTCTACCCTGGACCTATTGAAAACCATGTAAAAATATGTAATGAACTCAATTTACAATTGAGTTTAATTTATGGAAATCAGCAAAAGGAATGAGAAGAAAAGGGTAAAATGGGAAGATTTTGGATAAAATTGCATAATAAGATAGAAATAGGGTTTTTAGTTCTGTTACAATGATGATGATAAGCAAAAATGACAGAAAAGAAGATACATATACTAGTCTCCGCTTGAATTTCTCTAATTACTATCTAAGATTAAAAGAAAAACAACGATTGGCTGATCTACTGACATCCTGCATATTCCCTGCTATGCTGACGATACAGTGTAGGAGGTCTTGCTCTCTCAAGTCTGCCTCTCCAGTCACTATTCCCTGCTGAGTATCACTTCTCTCTCCAGTGTCTTTTCAATGGTGAGGAAGCTGCGGTAGCGGGAATGGTCCCCACTTGGATAACGACCTCTTTCTTTCACGCTATCAGTGTTGGCTCTAAAATAAAGGACTCCATGGTTAAGTGTCTCATCTGTCTCCTCTTCTTTTGTATTAAGTTTCTCTTCTAATGGACCAGCATCTGTATTAGAGTTGAACTTGGCCTGTTGAAGCCCATTAACCAGCAGACCCTCTTCCTTCTTCTTTTTCTCCAGTCTGTCGACTAATTCAAATCTCCTTCCAACGATAACTCCTAAATCAGCACACTCCATTGCTGACAAAATATGATTTTAGCACGCACATATGTACCCGCTTCCGCTTCATTGGTAGTATGTATATTCAATTTTTCATTATACTCAGTACCAGAAAACCGATACAAAGGGGCAAAGTGCTAACCATACTAGCTAGATAGTTAGTCTCAGCTACACAATTTGCATCTTGACCATGTCCTTAAAACACAATCCCTTTGTGATAATTTTAGAGATGAAAACTGATAAGAGGATTTGTGAAGATTGTATATTGATTTCTGATTTTTACATGAGATTACAATGCCTATTTATAAGCGTTGTATCAGCTGTCACCGTTTACAAATTATTTATTATTATTAATGCAATATTTTCGTCAACACTTTGCCCTTTTTTATGTTATAAAAAGCCTACAATTATCCATATATATATAGCTCATTTAGGGATTCCAAGGGGATTGAAGTCGAAAAAGAAAATGGTACATGTACCCTTTAATTTTTGTCCCCTGAAAGCTCTGAGCAAATCAATCTCAACCTTACTATTTGCTCTCTTTCTTTAATTTGTTCCTAGGCCCCTCTCTCCACTCATTAATAATTAAAGACAAGTCGGGGTCAATCAAAGCACGGTATAATTAACGAATGCTATATATATATATAGGGTGAGGCTACGGTGCTATCCATAGCACCGTCCACACTATGCAACGGCTCAAAATTTGAGTTTTTAAAATCCTAACGGTCGATCCGAACCGTTAGATGTGTTATCCATATTGAAATGTGCTTGGAGACCAAATTTTACATTTTTTGGAATTTTTTTACTATTTATTAAGCCACTTTGAAAATCGCTGATCCGATGGTCCAGACTTTTTTACTGTTCACCCGTTTTGAGCGATTTTCAAAGTGGCTTAATAAATAATAAAAAAATTCCAAAAAATATAAAATTTGGTCTCCAAGCACATTTCAATATGGAGAACACATCTAACGGTTCGGATCGACCGTTAGGATTTTAAAAACTCAAATTTTGAGCCGTTGCATAGTGTGGACGGTGCTATGGATAGCACCGTAGCCTCACCCTATATATATATATAGAGAGAGAGAGAGAGAGAGAGAGAGTTGGGCTAACTTGCTTTGGGAAGTAAAGAGAGTTCTTTACTTCCCGCTCAAATCTCCATTTTCAAAATTCAAATAGTCGATCCGAACCGTTAGATGTAATCTCCATATTGAAATGTGCTTGGAGACCAAATTTTATATTTTTTGGAAATTTTTTACTATTTATTAAGCCACTTTGAAAATCGCTGATCCAACGGTTTCACTGTTCAATATGAGCCACCGTTGGATCAGCGATTTTCAAAGTGGCTTAATAAATAGTAAAAAAATTCAAAAAAAATGTAAAATTTGGTCTCCAAGCACATTTCAATATGGAGATCACATCTAACGGTTCGGATCGACTATTTGAATTTTGAAAATAGAGATTTGAGCGGGAAGTAAATAACCATCTTTACTTCCCAAAGCAAGTTAGCCCAACTCTATATATATATATATATATATATATATATATATATATATATATATATATATATATATATATATGAGGAGGAATCAAGTTACAACAATAGTTTTTTTCATTTTCAAAATCCAAATCATCGATCCAAACCGTTCAACATGATTATCTAAATAAAATATGCTTCCAGATCAAAGTTTAAATTTTTTTGAATTTTTTTACTATTTATTAAGTATTTTACAAAAACTAGTCAAATTAAGACTATTGAATTTTGTACCCATCTTAATAAACAGTAAAAAAATTCACTAAAATGTAAAATTTGATCTGGAAGCATATTTTATTTAGATAATCATGTTGAATGGTTTGGATTGACGATTTGGACTTTGAAAATAAAAAAAACTGTTGTTGTAACTTGATCCCTCCTATATATATATATATAGAGAGAGAGAGAGAGAGAGAGAGAGAGTCTGACTAATATTCTTTCGGTTGTATTTCTGCCGAAATACAACCAATTCATTTTTCAATTTCCGAAGTCCAAAAGTCGATCCAAACCGTTGGATGTGTTCTCCATATTGAAATGTGCTTGGAGACCAAATTTTACATTTTTTTTAATTATTGGCTTTTTTTATACTATTTATTAAGCCACTTTGAAAATCGTTGATCCAACAGTGGCTTAACCAAACAGTGAAACCGTTGGATCAACGATTTTCAAAGTGGCTTAATAAATAGTAAAAAAATTCCAAAAAATGTAAAATTTAGTCTTCAAGCACATTTCAATATAGAGAACACATCTAACAGTTTGGATCGACTTTTTAGACTACAGGAATTGAAAAATAAATTGGTTGTATTTCGGATGAAATACAACCGAAAACATATTAGACTTCAGAAATTGAAAACGTTTGTTCCTAGCCTTAGGAACAAACGATCTGGTTCTCCGGTTTTCAAAGTTCAAACGGTTGATCCAAACCGATAGATATTTAATCTATATTAAAATGTGCTTGGAGACCAAATTTTACATTTTTTGGATTTTTTTTTACTATTTATTAAGATGGTTTGACAATCGCTGTTTTTCAATGATGCAGAATTTTAATAAAAACAGCGATTTTCAAACCATCTTAATAAACAGTAAAAAATTTTCAAAAAATGTAAAATTTGGTCTCCAAGCACATTTTAATATAGATTAAACATTTGTCGGTTTGGATCGACCGTTTGGATTTTGAAAACTGAAGAACCGAATCGTTTGTTCCTGAGGCTAGGAACAAACGTTTTGAGCTTAGCCAATCTCATATATATATGAGGAGGGTTCCGCTGCCTCAAATTGTTATGCCTCAATCAAACCTCTAAATCTAAACCTTACATCAAAATATTGATCAACGGATCTGATTAAAAGTCTCATCAGCGAAAAATAATGTTCATTTCACCCTCCAGTTTCCCTTCTCTCTCTTTGTTTCTCTATTCCATGACCCCTTGTACGAAAGGAAAAAGAAAGCCCCCCTGCATGGCTGTGTGGCTGCGCCGGCTTCATCGGACCTCCTTTGTTGCCTCCTCTCTCTCCTCTTTTACCTCTCGCTTTCTCTCACGCGCGGCCTTTGCCCCCTTCCTCCGACCTCTCCGCGCAACCTCCGATGAAGAAGAAGCAATCCTCTGCCTTGCGAACAAGAAATCAAGGAGGCTTCTCAGTTTTCTCTCGAGATCCCTTCTTACCTCGAATTTAGATCTGTAGAGGTATTTTTTGTTTTTTTTTGTTTGAGATCCCTTCTCACCTCGAATTTAGATCTGTCGGGAGAAAATGAGACGAGACAAGTTAAATGAGCGGTAATCTCACTTTTTTATCACAGGAATCTTATGCGTGCCTTTTAAAAATTGTGCTGCATAAACCTGAAAGAGGAGGATGTTAATTTGGCCTTTCATTGGAAATGTAGCCTGTTATGTTTCTGTATTGAATATGGTCTTTATTTTTTATTTTCTAAGCATGATATATTTATGTATGACCAGGGCATACAGGAAAACCGAATGGGTAATTTAATTTCTCTTCCAGCATTCCATTGAATGTATGAACTAAACTACACAAATTGATTCGTTTGTAGGTTTGTGGAGCTCAGTACTGTCTTTGACCCAACTCGACCACCTAAATCTGATAAAGCAACACTTCTCAGTGATGCGGCACGTATAGTGGTGCAGCTCAGAAATGAAACCCAAGAAATGAAAGAGTCTAATGAAAAGCTTGAAGAGGCAATTAAAGATCTCAAGGTATTACCACCCTAGACGATACCAGTACAGTACCATTTAAAGTGCTTTGTCATAACCTCTTGTTGTTTCCAGAGTTGATGTGTCATTCTTTTCTGTGACACTAGGGCAAATCAGTCTATTCTAAGAGAATATGCAAATAGCACCTGATTTTATCATATTTGCAATACCTCAATATATTGGGTGAATTCACAAATTTGTGAAATTCTTATTTTTTGTTTTATTTTTTTGCAAGTGATTTAGTCAATTGTATCTAGTGCTTGCTCAGTACTAGTACACCATGTGTCTCTTTTCCAAATTCAGTTGCTTCTTTTGCCTTATTTGACATGGAAATCATATATCTAGGTAGAAAAGAATGAACTAAGAGAAGAAAAGATGAGGCTAAAAACCGACAAGGAGATGTTAGAACAGCAAGTGAAAGTACTGACCACAGCACCTCCTACAGGGTTTATGCCACATCCCATGGCATTTCATCCAACAATCGCCCATTCAGCTCCTCTATTTACCCCTATTAACGGTCACTCCCCGGGTATCAAACCTGCAACCCATTTTGGCCCGTATCCACAAATGGCCATGTGGCACTGGCTATCTCCTGGTGTTACTGACACGACACAGGATGCCAAACTCTTCCCTCCAACTGCATAGATCTAAGAGATTCTTAATCTGATAATAATTGACCAGATTTCTTTCTCGCAAATATTTTAGTATGATTTTGTACTGGAAGAGTTCAATGCAAGTTTTAAGCTCTTAAGCTGCTTGAGTGTCACATATTAGATAGATTAATTTTGTCACATATTCGATTTTGCATCCTTGGAGTGTTAGTTGAAACTGTTAATTTGGGAGAGTATTGAAATTGCTATGGTGCTAACTTTTCAAAGATTGGTGCTACTGTCTCAAATCTTGAATTATCAAAATTCTACATGGGTAACTGGAGCTTTTTCTTATAATTCAAGCATCAAAATCCAGTAGGACTATAAAATCTTGTATGTAATTAAAACCTTATATTATTCATTGGATGAGGAGAAGAATTAAAAGACAGAAATTAAATGCCACATCGTTAATTATTTGTCAATTAAGGGGAAATCACTTGCACAAATAGAACAGGCTGTCTCCAGAGCTTTACCTAAACATTTGTTACAGAAAGCACACTTTTTATTGGACGATGAACGGTACTTCAAACCTCCAAGCAACGAAACTGGAATTATAAAATGATAAAAATAAAAGTAAGTAGTAACGGAAAAACATTATTTTTATATTTCAGGAACCAATAAAAGCATATTATATTTCAGGAACAGTATGCATCGCCAAATTTGTGATATATTACCAATAAAATTTGATATTTCAGGAACCATGCAGTGGCAAATACTTCTCTACTAAAATTTGTTATTCCATGAAATATGTAGTGACAAGTACTTTTTTGACAAGATTATTAAAAATTGAAACAAAAAGCCAGGAAACAAGAAGTTAGCAATTAAACACATAAATTGACTCAAAAGTTAGCAATTGAAATGTGCAGTACAAAAATTAAAATTCACCTCAAAAAGCATATTATATTTGCTATATTTGTTATATTTGCTATATTTGCTATATTTGCTATATTTGCTATCAAAATAACCACAATAAAACATACTATATTTTGGCACCTACTACAATGGTATTTTTCATGGAACTAATTCAACAACTTTGGCCTCCTTTCTTCTCTCACAGGTAGATGAATAATGTCCAAATTCACCGCAATTTTTGCATCGCCTTTTTGATCTCTTAGAACATTCCATACCTACTTCAAAGCCACTTCTCAAGCGTCCCCTCTTTGACTCATGCACTGATGACTCTTTCTTGCGACCTTTTGCTTTTGAAATACATGGATCACCAACCAGTGTATGACCTAAATCTTTGGCATTCTCTCCCGACCCTACCACAATAGTCTCTTGCACATTTGAAACCTCTTTAGTCTCTTGCATATTTGAAACCTTCTCAAGTATCATGTCTAAGGCCTCAATTATGGTGTCACAGGCTTCCCCAGATGCATGTAAATAAGGTCTCAACCGGCTTACAATGTTGTTAAACCGCAAATCACGAGCAATTGCATCTTTATCCTTCTTAAAAATAGGAATATGTATTCCATCTGCAGCCCTCTTTGTCCACCGTGGCAAGATGTATCTAGAAGGTATTTCATCCACATCCTTCTTATTGAAAATATACAATATATGTCTACACAAGATGCCTTTAAATTCAAATAAGTGGCACTGGCAAGATACCTCCAACGTCTCCACATTAATAGTAACAATGAATACCTCATGAGGATTACGAAAATTTGATACCTTGTATTGAGTAGAGGATCCATTTTTTACTAGCTTCTCTTTCTTTAACTTGGAGCTTTCTAGCAGTTCATCTTGAAACTCATTGAACATGTTTCGTGTATACACGACTGCTGCTTGTTCTTCTATGGGGAACCTCACTGACATATTAGGTCTTTTGTAGATCGAGGCAAAACGTTCCTCATGTTCAGCTATGTAGCGATGTTCAAGAGCACGTTCATACTTAATTACAAATTCTCTCAAGGTAGTGCCCT
Source organism: Carex arenaria (assembly GCA_964058825.1). Taxonomy (NCBI): domain Eukaryota; kingdom Viridiplantae; phylum Streptophyta; class Magnoliopsida; order Poales; family Cyperaceae; genus Carex; species Carex arenaria. Next base: position 57,456 of record CAXKVW010001204.1, on the reverse strand, counting down.
TGTTAAGAAAGGAATCAAAAAAAGAATGTATGTTCTCACATCTTTGCGTGGTGTTCATGCCGGCATAAAATATGATACGATTATATACCGGAACCCAAGACTGTCGAATATCAAATAGAGTTCCAAGCCACTAGTCACTGTTAGTTCGTAGTTCGTACTTTGACATGATCATGTTCCATTCACTGTCAAACTGCTTTGTGGTGACTGAACGATACAAATAATTTTTCAGCTCACTACTAAACGGTGAATTATCCTTGTATAGCGACCCGTGTTTTTTAGGAAAATTTTCCAAAATATGCCAAAGACAAAACCTATGAGCAATAGTTGGGAAAACCTTATCAATGGTCTGTAAGGATTGATATAGGCAACTTTCCACTCATTGCCTCTAACCAAGTTTGAAACAACCACACGAAGGTCTCTTCTTCTTCGTTTTGCAACAAAGCACAACCGAACATGATAGATTGGCAATGGTTATTGACACCGACAAAATTAGCTAAGGGCATGCTATACTTGTTAGTTTTATATGTTGTGTCAAATACCACAACATCTCCAAACCTCTCATAGTATTGTCGAGTTGTGGAGTCAATCCAGAAGAAGTTAACCAAACGATCTTCATCGTCAGTTTGAATTGAATAATAGAAGTTGGCATCTTCTACTTGCTTTTTCCGACAATACTGAAGAACAGCCTCTGCATCACCCCTATCCAAGTTCTTTCTTCTTAGATCTCTTCTATGATTCCAGCAACTTCTTTGAGAAATATTTATTCCAGCATCACAATTGAGTATAGCTGGAACTTTGCCAATTGGAATGTTAGATTCACTAAATTTTTCAACAAGTTTTTTCGCTATCGAGGGAATACCACCATGCTGTCTTAAGTGGTTTCGACTGTTGGGGCTAACTAATAGATGGTTGTGCTTGTTGTTCACACTTCTCACCTTCCATACACCTTTGTTCTTCGACACAGTAATGGTTACAGGGCAGCCACTTCTACGAGTTAAGGTCTTTCTACTTGTCTTTTCTTCATTCTTATCAACCTCATCATTTGATTTCTTTTCATCACAAAATCCAGCACACGAACATACATAGTGACGGTATCGAACAATGTTGGTCCGATCAAATTTAAGTGTCTTCTTGATCCGGACAGTAAAACCCTCAGAAAGAGCGTAAGCATAGTAATATGCCTGAAACTCATCAAGCGATATGAACTCCATACCTTCACAAGGTACAACCCTATCATTACTTCTCTTTTTTGGAGTTGTGTCATTCGGCTGGTTATCATTCTTCCTTGGAGTTGTGTCTTCATCATTGATTATTGTTGACTGCAGAGGAGCAATTGTTGAACTCGAAGCCAGCCGTAGGCAATCAGTGCCACGATTAACCTGATGTTCTACAATAGAAGGGATAGGTTGTTCTGGGATCGATAGTGAAGAATCCATTGTTGTAAAATCAGGAGAGATAAGAGGAGGATGAGGGCTGTTCGAAATCAGCAAAATCTGTGGTGGGTCCATCTAAGGTTAGAACCACAGAGTAATCTTGCACTGCATCAATAGATAAAATATTTCTTGAATTAGAATGTGACTATGAAAACATAAGGTATATAAATGGTAATTTTCATTTAGTGCATGTAAATCAAAATTTCAGTTATTTGCTTTTCTTAATCTCCTCTAACCAAGAAATTCAAATTTTTCATTTCCGATCAATTCTTACTCAAAATCCATATGCACGATATTTCTGGAAAATATAACCCAATAAAGCATTCAACTAACTAGCACAATTGTACAAGATAATAACTAAAAATTATACTAGGTCCAAAAATTTCCTTAACATAGGCGATCTCTCTTAGCAGCGAAATGAAAAGGAAAAAGACAAAAAAATAATAATAAGAAATAAGTTGGGGAGCGAGCAAATAGGAAAATTTTAGGTCTATAGTCAAATTTGCTTTGATTTAAGCCATTCAGTTTAAAATAAACGGTTTGACATTAATTACCCGAAATATCTCCAATGAAAGAGTTGTGTGCAAGAGAGATGGAGCGTCGCAGCCACGTAGCCGCCCAAGGGGCTTTCTTTTTCCTGTCGTATAAGGGGTCATGGAATAGAGAAACAAAGAGAGAGAAGGGAACTGGAGGGTGAACTGCACAGTATTTTTTGCTGATGAGTCTTTTAATCGGATCCGTTGATCAATATTTTGATGTAAGGTTTAGATTTGGAGGTTTGATTGAGGCATAACAATTTGAGGCAGCGGAACCCTCCTCTATATATATATATATATAGTTGGGCTATGGTGAGTTGCGAAGATGCTTGTTTTACTTAACACTCATATTTTCTACTTTTGAAAGTTCAATAAGTCGATATGAACCGCTCAATATGATATACATATATATTGAAATGTACTAGGAGACCAAATTATACATTTTTGAAAATTTATTACTATTTATTTAGAATTTTTTAAATCATTATTTTTTGATGGTCCACAATCCATTCAAAAACAATGATTTTCTACCCATCTAAAAAAATAGTAAAAAAATTCCAAAAATGTAAAATTTGATCTCCAAGCACATTTCAATATAGAGATCATGTTGAGCAGTTTGAATCGGCTATTTAGACTTTGAAAAATGAGATATAAGCATGCAGTAAAAAAATAACTTACTTCACAACTCACCATATATATATTGCTATTTTTTCTTTTTCTTTTTGCCAAGTATATATTATTCGAAGAGTTGTCTCATATTTGAGCGAGCAATATCGTGGCTTTTCATTTAACTTTAATTTGTTTGTGCCACTCGTTTAAATATAATGAGATGCAGTCTATATATACGAGGATCTTTTCAGACAGGTGGGGGCCGCATATCCAGAGAAAATGCATTGGAAAATATGAAACAAAAAATGAAACCCGCCTTTAAGAGAAATTAATTATGAAATAAAAATCACTTTTCCAAAAGTTGGTGGTCCCTTTTCTCGTTATGTCCATTCTTTAAAAAGGTGCCGCCATTATTGTTCTTGTCTTCATTATCCTCTACTGTTTAATTGATTGGACCTCTATTTTCCCACGCCGTAATAATAATAATAAAAAAAAGGCCAAGCGCCCTTTTTCTTTTTAATTCAGTAGTCGGAGTTTTTTTTTTATAAATCATAAATAAAAAAAATCATTTTTAGGTTCCTACATAATTGGTAGGTTTTTTATAAAGACCATAAAAAACGAGTTGGCAGTCCATTTCCTACAGTATTTTATACTTTAGAACGGATTGCCAATACGTTCCCAGCAAAAAAAAGAAGTATGCAGGAAAATTGAAACATATATGCACGAATTTAATAAGTAAGCACAAATCTTAATGCAGATCTAATGATCACCACTCACCACTAATTTCAACAAAGTCCAAAGTCCAATTTGATGACGTTGTAATAATCTTTTACAATTAATTGATTTGGACCGTTCTTTTTAACTTGGCACGAATCTCAAAGCCCAAAAATACTGCCCTCTTGATCTGGACCGCTCTTTTTAACTTGGCACGAATCTCAAAGCCCAAAAATTTTGAACTCGCTGGGGAACGAGTTGGGAACCCGTTATGGATATTTTTCTGAAAAATGACCCATAACGAGTTGGCAGTCCGTTTTGGAGTATAAAATACTGTAGGGAACGAACTGCCAACTCGTTTTTTTAATGGTTTTTATAAAAAACAAAGCAATCATGCTGGAACCCTAAAAATAATTTTTTTATTTATGATTTATAAAAAAAACTCTGGCATTGCAGTGATTTTTTTTTAAAAAAAAGGAATTTATAAAGAGTAGGATTAGAACTAGGGTGTTCCTGAGTTCACCAATTTTTTTTGTGAACTCAACTCTAAAATCTATTGAATTGATTTCAAACGACGAATTTAAACCATTGAAATTCTTTTACCTTACGAGTAATATATCTATATGCAAAAAAAAAAATTAAAATTAATTTTGTATAAAGTCAAAGCGATCAAAATTAGAAGGTTTATAAATTAATTTTAATACATTTATTTTTTGGACGCCTTTTGACCACTTGACTTTATACAAAATTAATTTAAAATTTAAAGTTTTTTGCATGTAGACACATCACTCGTAAGGTAGAAGGATTTCAACGGTTTAGATTCATCGTTTGAAGCCAATTTGATAAGTTTTAGAGTTGAGTTTACAAAGGGACTCACTCGGTGAACTTAGGAACACCCTAGTTCTACTCTTAAATGTTTTTATTTTTTTTATCATCATCATATTTCTATTTTCTAATTTTCTAATGATACTTTTTTTAAAATTTATATGTTAAAACAAAGACATTAAATGTGATATATACTATTTCCTCTACATTCACATAAAAAAATATCACTTTTTAATTTTAGTTATATATTAATTAATAAGTGAAAAATCAACATCTATAATTTGTCTACATCAGTACATTTTTGTAAGTTCTTAATTCTAATAAAAAAAAATCAAAATATCATGATCTTTATTTGTGTATTGAGGAAATGATACAATTATATCTAACAATTTTATTTGGACATTTAAATTTTAAATTTTATGTTATTGTAGTTATAAAAATAGAGGCATGATTTAATAAAAAAATGGAGACAGTTAAACCCTCTTCATTTATAAAGGATTATGTCAATTCAATATAGTTGCAAGAAAATAATAAAATATATTTTCTTAATTTCTCGCATGTCAAATATTGAATGTATGCAATATTTTTAATGTTTGCAGCGGCACCAATTCTTAAAAACAATATATTATGTGCCATCTGATCAAAATCACATGAATATATCATGCACCGTTTGATCATAATCAGTGATCAATACCTAATTTTGTAAAAAGTAGGTTCACCCGCCACACAGACGATAAAACATGATCAGCCACAAAATAGCTGATTGGTTTACGCCCCATGTCATGTTGTAAATAACAATATGCGCTCATCGGACGAATAGGGTACTGCCAAGCGATTATTCGGAAATAATCAGAAATAATTAGACATAATCGGAAATAGTTGCCAATTATTCGGAAAAAATCGTAACGGTTTGATTACCGCCAACGATTAATCAGTCTAAACAAACGTTTTTTATAACACTGGGCAGGACAGGCAAAGAAAAAGAGAAAAAATACTTCCTTTAATCCGACGGCCTCCATCCTCTATGTTTCGTCGAGTTAGCGGAATCAACGGACAAAATTCCGTCTGTTTGCTCCAGTTCTGACACGTGTCACGATGCTAGCGGCACGTGTCTCTGTCAGGGGCCTCGTCAAGTGCCGATTTTTTTATTATTGGGAAAAAAAAAATACCAACAACAGTGAATGTTTCTTGGAGAATTCAAAATTTTAAAAAACCATAATTATTTATAACATTCAGATTAAATTAATTTAGCATTTTAGCATTTTGAGCCGACGGCCTTTTGCTTTCAATCTTTCCTTTTCCTTTTGCTTTCCATGTCTGAGTTATCATATATTTTTTTTTATCATTTCATGATGTTTAAACAACAATAAAGTGATAGCAAAAATGCAAAATCTACAGGTGAGATCCAACAATTACCAGAACCGGACCAAAATTTCAGGCCGGAGTACACACTGATACCAGTAGGTAACAAAACTTGTACTGCAATGCAGCACGCTGTTATTCTCAGTAAAAATTGAGAGAGAGTGCATTATTTTTCAAGGCACACTTTTCAATAGACAAGGATATTTGACTGGTCCCAGCAATATATCATGAACTGTCCCAATTCAACCCATCTTGGCCAATGAAGGGGCTATAAATAGGCCTCCCTGGCCTCTCCCCATTTCATCCAAGTGCAAGAAGAAAAGAGTTCATAAATTACAAACTCATTTGATAAATCACATCATATCATAAGACAAGATGTCTTGCTGCGGTGGCAAATGCGGGTGCGGCTCTGGCTGCAGTTGCGGCTCCAGCTGTAAAGGGTACAGCCTCTTGCTTTGCCTACACACACACACACTCACTCACCAGCACACCATAATAACAACATATATGATAGCATGTATTTATGCAGATGCCATGTATTGTATATGATTGATGTAATTGCATGACATCATTTTAACTAAACCTGCCGGAACTAAACAGAAATGTTCTGAGTTTTGACAACATCTATTCTGTAACCCAATTTTTCTGAATTATATACAGACAAATGATGGCTCAATTTAATATATTTTTCCAAGTAATATGATCTGAACTTGTTTTTTTTGGTGGCATGTTTAGATGCGGGATGTACCCTGATCTGACTGGCAAAGTGCTCAGCACCAAACAAACCACCATCCTTTTTGATCATCCACCAAAGAGGTCAGCCTCTTTATTAGCTCTCATTAACAGTAAACAAATTAACTTTCTATGTTTGGAAGTTTTTATTTTAATTCCACATGATATATATTCATAATAAGTAATCAATTCATGAGATTAATCTGACTAAGCCCATTGCAGCTTTAAGCTACAAAGGAAATGCCAGAGATGACATGAATTGTTTCCTAACCAGTTTATTACCTTGCAATCTGTTTATTTGATGGTCCAGGGCATTCTTTGACTCCGAAATGGAAGCTGGGGGCGAGAACGGCGGTTGCGGCTGCAAATGCGGATCCAACTGCGGCTGTGGCAGCAACTGCTCTTGCAGCAAATGAAGCTCTTCTTTATCTCTACATATAAAGCTTTTGGGGATTTTTCATGTTCTATAGGGACATGAACTCTCCATAGAGAGCTCTTTTTATATGAAGTTATTATATGTATGTTGTGATGCCTAAATAAGAGCACTGGTATGGATTGACGCATAATATAATGCTACGAATGTCTTATATGATATGAAATCATTTCGCATCACAACCTTTTCATTTTCACTGTTTTTACCATTATCCCACATCTCACGTCCCTCTTTTTTTTTTGTTCTTTTCTTCTCGACTATTAACCAGAAGAAAACAGAAGACAGCTCAGAGTAAGATATCAGCAAAGAAACTAAGAAACACATTTACACAGAAAACTTTGTTTACCAGTGCGTCAATCCTATTCAACAATTTAAAAAAAAAAAAACTATGTACGGAAAATTTACATGAAGAGTCCAATTATTATAGCTTATAGCTTCATTAACAAGAGCACCCACCCACACACACACCCCAACACACCACACACACAACAACAACAACAACAACAAAGGTGAAGTTTAAAAGAGGAGTAAAGAACAGGGGAAAAACCAGTAAAATGCATATAGTAAACACCCTGCACTCAAAACCTTTACAGTATTCTGTAGCATGACCATAAACTGCCATTATTATGTACCCAGATTAGCTCAGCTATTGAAGAGAGAGAAAAAAAAATTAACTATCTTAACAAACTTGGAATCTCAGTATCTTCAACCACTAAACCTTCAACCAAATCATCCAATACAAGCCTCTCCAACTCAACTACAATTTTCTCAAAATCAGCTCTATGATCTAACCATTCATCATATCTCTCAAAATCCCAAGACACAAGGTCATCGGCCTCATCGGTACACTCTTCATGTGCCTTTAGATGCCATGTTACTCTCTCTTGCACCTCTTTAAGTACATGGTTCTTTATCATTTTTGGACTAAGTTTTGACACATAGCTAGAGGACCAAAGCACCCTAGATGAGCAATTATAATATGCTTCTGTGTATGCTTGGTCGATCAGGTCAAGTACAAGTATGAGATCTTGAGGCAGTATATTACAGTCAAATTTTGCAAATTCAACCTTGTTAATTTGGTCCCAAACTCTTTTGAACTCTTCAAGACTGACCTCAGTGTCCAAAATTTGCGTCTCATCATCTTCTTCGGCTTTAATTTGAGTTGTTTCTTCATCAGTTCCCAATAAAGTGTCAAATCCCAATTGTTTGAGCAGATTAGTTAGTGGCTCGAGATCTTTTTTATCTATGCATAAATCCTTTTTCCTAATATCCACTGTTTATAGAAAAAAGAAGTGGGGAATAGTCAAAATATTATACCCCATTAAAGAGATAGTTATACTACAGTTGTGCAAATTGCATGTTCTTGTTTTATTTAATTACTCGAAGTTATTTCATTTAATGTGAGCTATGCTCAGGCAATGGGATAGAAGTTGCAATCAGCTATGAAACTAAACAACCATGACGCAACCAAAGCAACAGAAAAGTTGGTCTTGGTATTTACAACAACTTGTCTGGTACTGTTTGGGTTACTTCTTTGTACCAGTACCAGATCAAAGTGATACTGGTAGTTTTAGATGGCAACTTTACTTACCTTGCAATATTGGAGATTCCATGGGACCGACATCTTTTATTTCAGAGGGAATGCTGCCATTTTCTGTTTCCTCATTTCTTTGTTCCTTCGTTTCAAACTCCAAGTTGCATGATACACCACTGTCAATATCATCTTCTTTCGATTTCAACGACTCACAAATCATATTCTCAGCATGCTCTCCTGTTGAAACCATATCTTCATCAGCTCCATTTCTCTTCTCACAAACAGAGGCATCAGTTTCATTATCTTGTACCAATTCCAAAGTATCACATTTGGTATCTTTCTCATGATAACCATTCAACAGTGTCTCCTCTCCCCTTTTAACATCAATTGCATCACAAAGTTTCTTCTCAGTAACACTAGCAGGGCTGGAATGAATTCTCCTGAACTTATTTGAATCTTGATTTGCATTCTGTGGGACACCACTTTTCTTCCCTTTCTTAGTATATGCATCATAATCAGCTGAGAGAGATCGACAGAGTTTCTCTTTTATCATTTCTTCAGGCACCTTCTGACCATAAGGAATTCTATGTAGGAGGCCATCTAATAAAGTTCGGCCGAGTTCTTTTATGCTATCGCTAGTTTGATTAAACTTGGAGCGGCGTAGGGCATTGCTACGTGATAACTGGGTTGAACCAGGATACAGCTTTTGTTTTTTATTTTGTTTTCTGTTGATCCTTCTTTTAATCCAAGCTTTTATGTTGCTTCTGTATGAATTTGGCTTTGTGACATGATCTTTTTCCTTAACATGAGGCAACAGAAACACATATTATAAAATTAGAAAGGTAAAATATGTTTTAAAATCTAATAGTAGTTAATGTTATTATCACAAAAATATTACAATTATCTAGAAAAAAAAAGTTGTAATAATAATACGAGCAATGAAGCAAATTATTTACCGACAAGCTTGTCGTGTCCTCTGAAGAGTCATGTTCACTATCACTGTTGTGCAAACGAGCATATGAACCTAGAATATTTATTAAGATAGGAACATATATACGAGATGGTGTCAGCTGACATGAATATAAGCATAACTATGCACCATTAAAGATTTTAACAGTAGATGCTAATAAAATTTTGATTCTCAAGCAAAACACAAATAAAATAGCTAAACTAAAAGAATGGTATTCCATTAACCCAACTACTGAAACAAGTTTAATTGATTTGGATTGACTAATTAATTAAAACTAACCATTAATTATCTGGAGAATCAGGCACTTCAAAATTCCAATTTAGTAGCAAATTAATAAAAGAGTGATGGATGAATTGCTTAATTACTTACCAGGATGAATTGCTTTAGTAATCCTGCAACGAAATCCGAGGAATTGAAGAAATCCACAGGAGCAACGCACAAAATCCTCATCATATAATGCTGACTTATCAAATGGCGTTTCTTGTCCCATTGCATGCACCTTCATATCATATCAAATCAATCAATTCTAATTTCTAAGAGAAACGTCACCAAAGGACTAGCGATATTAACGTAAATCCTGAGAAATGGCAATGGTACAAGCAAGTATTGATCGCATCTGGTAACTTACCTTGCAAAGTTTGATCAATGACGAGAGATCGTTGAATTGTTTGGGATTGACAGACGTGGGAGGAGCGCCTAGCCTAGTTTATCTCGCCTTAAATTGAATTTATTTATCCAGAGCCAGAGGAAAATTTCTTCGGTTTCTTTTTTAATTTATTCGTTTTAAAAAATAGTTTTATTAATTTTATAGGAGTTGAAATAAGGCGAGATCAGATAAGATAAAATAAGAAAAGAAAAGAAAAGAAAATAGTAGAAGAGGTAAGACCATTTCTTCCAAAGTTGGAAGAAGAATTATCCATGAATTTTCAACCTAATCTGTTTGTTTTCATTCATTCGCTCGCTTTTTTCTGGTTTCTCGCTAACCGCTCACTGCTCAGCAAACTCTGTATTTGAATTTGACTAAGCGAAACAAGCCGACACAGGTTCTCTTGTCTTGGTCCGCTCTCTGATCGAGGTGCACTGCACCGCATTCGAATCCTCTCCTACTTTTTTTACTTGACCCCATCTGAACCGTCAGCTCTTCTATTTTCTCCAGCTCCGCTTGCTAAATGCTGATGCGGAGCAAGTCGTGTGGGGTCTACATAAAGTTGACTTCCTACAATCCTCCTACTAGATCTCTCTTTCTTTAGAATATTATTATTTGGGTTTTTGTTGGAAGGAAGGATTGTAGTCTAGCGTGCTTCTGCATACATAGTGGGCCTTTTAATGAAGCCCAGGGCTGATTGAATTTGGGCCTTTTAATCAGCAGTATGAAGATTTGCATCCTTTCCGCCACTTAATTTGGTCCTGTATCAAAAAGGGGCTGCTTATATAGAACAGAGAATATTTTTGTTAAGAGTGAGGTTATGGTGCTATGCATAAGCAGATTAATATATCTGTTTTTAGAATTTAAATAGTCGATTTGAACCATTCAACATGATCTCAGTATGAAAATATACTTGTAGTTCAAATTTACATTTTTCAGAATTGTTCTTTTTTTTAATAGATATATTTTTGTTTTCAGAATTTGGCCCCTTCTTATTGATTTTGATCTCTGCAGTTATTAGCATGCCCAGCCAATTTCTGTTCCAATTCTTGGACAGAAAATTTTCTTGATAGTTTTTTTTTCTTATTTGTTTACTTTTGAAGTGCACATTACACATAATTCAGATGAAACAGCAACCAACAATGAAAATGAATATTTCTATTGTAAGAAGGTAAATTTCAATTAATATAATATTAGAGACCTGAACTAAGTAGAAGCTTTAATATCAAGCAAGGGTACTCTGTACTCGTTAGAATTTACAACTTGTGAGGTTGGCCACTGGATATAAATTACACAAAAGGGGTTATCACAACAATGAGACAAATTCAAATGCAAAATGAAGACTTGCAACTAACTGAATTATGTTGTGATATAAAAAACAAAATCAATAAGATATAAAAAAACATGACTAAAAGAAACTAAACATTCGCTGGTCCCAACATGCTATTATACAAGACTAAAAAAAATTTAATTTATAAAAAAAAAAGGCTATGTTGGTACAAAAAAAACTCTTTATCAGGATCCCAACATGGTTTACTAAACACCCGCAGGTCCTCTCTCTTTGCTACCAAATTGGAGACATGCATGTGTACAATGTGAGGGAGGGAGGCAGTATAACGTGATCTATATACATTCCTATACAAACTGTATATACATAGCCCTCTAAGCTAATTAGACATTAGAAAACCAAACTACACTATTTACAAAAAATATGACCAAACTAAAAGCACCGCCCGCAAATCTATACAATAGAGGCACCAGTAAAACAAATGATTTTTAGGGTTGACAGAGCCAATCTTGAATGGCAAATCGAAGAGCAAGGTTCGGAGTGAGGTTAAGATGCTTCAGCTTCAAGTTTGTCATCGGTGAGGTTTCTCTCCCATTCTCCAACCAGTCACGTAGGGCCCGACCCTCATATGTGAATCCATCAGCTGCCACTTGTGGATCATTCATGATTTCCTAACATTGACATAATTACGAATGATTGGTTAGATTAAAGGATGTAAACCAAAATGATATTAATATGATGGCTTTAAAACCCTCCCCTCCCTCTTCTTAAGACAAAAATTATTGAGTCTCGTGAAAGAGCATTTCAATGCATTTTAGCAAAAATGAGAACATCCTCAAATAGTAATCCAAATTATCCGGGATTTTCTTATTAACTAGAAATTAATCTAATCTCTATAGTCTATACCAAAGTGCCATCAGTAGCCTAACAAAAAAAATTGACTTGACTAACCTGAAGTATTGGGCAGAGGAAGTAAGTAGGAACAGGTCTTTCCTTTATCATATGCAACTGCTCAAGTTCTCTGACAACCTCAGGTGTCAACTCAGGTCGAGCTCGTGCATTCATGTCACAGCACTTGAGACCAAATTCTGCGAGTTTCCGTGACACATCTGTAGGCCACTCCCCTGCAGTCCTATCCAACACTGATGCAATATTCTCAGAAGCAACTGCTCTCCTAACCTCATTTGCCAGCCCCAGAGGCGGCTTCCCTGTCAGAAGCTGAAGCACTATGATCCCAAACGAATAAACATCAGATTTCGGGCTACGCAATTCATAACTCTGCAAATCTGGGTCCATGTATGGAAATGAACCCCTTGGTCCAGCACCCCGCTGGTACAAGGGAAGGTCAACAGTGTCCTCTGGCACGAGGAGGCAGATGCCAAAATCGCCGATCTTGCACCTGAAGTCAGAGTCAAGGAGTATGTTCGCGGGCTTGAGGTCACCATGCACAATTTTTTCAGGTCTAGAGGAGTGGAGGAAGAAGAGGGCACTTGCAATCTCCGACACAATGCGGACCCTGGATAGCCACATCAGAGAGGCAGCATTACTGCCTTGAGAGAAGAGGCGGTCCTGGAGACTACCGTTTGGGAAGTACTCGTAGACCGCACAGAGTGCTTCAGAGCATGCACCAAGAAGAGATACCAGATGTGGATGCCTCAACTTGCTCAGCACAAACACCTGAAATTGAAGGGATATATTACTGATAATATTGCGTGGTGTTTTAATTGTTGCATCAGGAAAATGGTCGAGGAGACGATAATACCTCTTGTTGGAACTCCATCAAGCCTTGAGCATTGCGTGGATGTAATCTCTTAATAGCCACGCTCCTGTTCATCATCTCTCCTTTGTAGACGGTACCATTGCCTCCCTGGAAAAGCTTGAAACTCTCTGAGAAGTCGCAGGTAGCAGCCTTGATATCTGCCAAACTAAATTCCCTGAAATTGTAGGAGTCATCTCCCAGACCAATCATGTTATAATTCGGGACCCACATGCCAGTTTGCCTCAGCTCCTTGCCTCCGTTCTGTGAACTTTTCGGCCTCTCAAGCTGGAGAATCTCGATGGAGCACTGGAGCACCTCCAGCTCAGCAGCAGCCTCGAAATGCTGCTTAGAGAGCACCTGTGCACGTGAATCTAGGAGGGATAGGTTCAACGTTTTACTATCTAGCTCTTTCAGGGCTTCTTCTCGCTGATTTATGAGAACTTGGTGTTTCTCCTTGGCTGTTTTCAAGAGATCTTCAATCTCTTCTCTTGACTTGGCTTCCCGTGCTTGTGCAGCTTCAGAGGCTTTGATCTGTTCAGTGCATTAAATAATTTTTGTCAGTTATCATACCAGGTTTATGCACACTTCATGACATACTGGAAAAAGAAGTATAATCGGGCCAATCTGATAAACATTCATTGTAAATATTATGCTCACTCTTTTCAATGTGTCATTGATTTCTGTTTCTATTTCTTTACGCCTGAGAAGCTCAGCAAAAGCTAAACTCCTTGACCGCTCAGCTTCCTTCACGAGTTCATTCAGATCATCAGATGAACTTTCCTGCTAATGGAATATAAATTTTTTTAATAAAAGAGAACCTAAATAAGAGCTCCCATGAAAGACAAAATGGATGGAACCAATGAAATACAGTACCTTTGGGGTCAGTTTTGACTGGAACCAGACATCAGCAGCTGAATCAGGCCAGCAAGGTGAGCCACCAGGAGGCACCAAATCATTAAAATAAGACATCTTAGCACTGTAAGTGGCTCCCCTGAAATATAAACCACTTGCTTCAGAATTAGTGTGCTCAGTCTGGTCTAGAGCCAGAGCTTCTTGGTCAATTTCAGGATCGTTCTCTGAGTCATCAGTGCTGGTACTTGACACACTGAACCTGATTCTCTTTGTGAGAGAGGTATCATCAGGATTGTAACATTTTGGGCTGGTGCTAATCGCTTCTCTAGTCCATACATGCCTTCCCTTGCTGACAAACCATACTTCACAAAATGCAGGCAGGTTCTTCGCTAAGAAAGTTGTCTTGCTAAAATTTCCTGTCAACCTGAAACCACTGTATAAAGTAGACCAAACTCCAATGTCAATTTCAAAAGGGCACAAAAAATAGTAGCTAAATGTAAAGTGGACATCAAATCACTAATTTTTACCATGTTGTTGAAGTATTATTGGTGCACACTTGGTTCTGTTAATTATTGCCAAATCCGACCAAAATAAAAACAGCATTTGTTTGAGATAGTATTTACACTTAATGATACCTAATTTTAAAAAGCTTAATTACTAGAAAAATTTCTATATGTTTCCCAATGTTTGTTGGTTTATGTTGGTGGCTGTTGCATGGCGATCATGGGCCATGGATGGTGTGGTCATCTTGTGAGTTTGAAATTAAAACAAACCCACGCATACATAAAGTTGTTTACAAATGACCATGCAACCTATTTTGTATATAGCTAACTCGATTTTAATAAATAAAAACAAATTTTAAGAAAAATGACCTAAAAGCACAGAACTTGGAATCTTGGATACCTAGGTATTAGACTCTTTAATTTGGATCGTTTATTTTTTTTTATAAGAACCAGTCTGACAGGTCAAATGAAAGTGGTAGTAATAATATCAGGGTTTATTGCAAATAAGTGAAAGGTCAGTTGCTCAGTGCAAACTGAAAAACTATGGTAGCTCTGTTAAAACCGAAACATACTTATCGGGTGCAGATCCAACAATAAGCTTCCGAACACCATGCTGATTAACCAGATCCACAATTCCATTTTGAATTTGGTCGCACTCTACTGCAGCAATGGTGGCTTGCACCTGAATTTGCAAAATCATAATCCCCCTTAACAGATTAGTTAGTTGAAGACCTCTTGGGTTCAAAAATTATGTAAAAACTAGCATATCAGTGCTATGGCAAACATAAAGGTAGTAAGCCAATAAAACTTAGTGAAGAGAAGCACCTGATACGTGCGACAGTACTCGCAGTAACGACGCAGGATTTTTCTTGTTTCAGCCTTCTCTGTCCTTCTATAGTCTCGAACAATCCCTTCTGTTGCTTGACTTACTGGGATCTTTCCCACTGAAATTTGCAGATTATTCGAATAAGTACACAAAGAACACAGTAATTACAAATAATAAGTTTGCTCTTCAAGTCAATGATCTAAAATTTCCACAGAGTTATTACTGGTCTTCTCTGTATAGAAAAAGAAGAAGTTCCAGAGGACTTTATAAATCTGAATCTGAGTGTATGATTTTCTTAGATATGGGGGAGATTAAAGCTATAAGCCTATTATAATTCGTCTTACTTATAACAAGAGGCTTAAGAAACAACATGTAAATTTCTATGGGGAACAATTAGAACAATAAATAAATATAAATCATTACCAGCTTCAGCTGGTAAAGGATCTGTTCCTAATAATTACACAATTATAACCAGATTTCACAGATACATAACTTTGCTGAGAAGTAGGAAAGAGAGAGAGAGAGAGAAAGAGAAAGAGCAACTAACAGAGAGTGGGAATAACTGGAGACGGCTGGTAGACATGGAGCAGGACAATCTCTGTGCAACCGAATCGGCGGAAGGTCCAGCGGAGCAGGCTGAAAGTCTTCTCAGGCGATTTACCGACCGCCACATGAAGCCTGAAGCCAGCGCTGGAATGGGCAGCACCAGTGGAGACGGCGAGGCGGGGATGCGTAGAGAAGCGGTGGATGGAGGGACTGGGCGGAGGGGACGGTTTAAGGACCTCCATCGAGGCGGAGGCGGTCAACTGGAGCTCTCCAGTCAAGGCGGACCCGCGCGAGTGATTAGGATAGGGATTGGGATTGCTATTGCTGTTCTGATCTCGCTGTGCTGGTTGGAGCATAGAGAGGAGAAGAATCGGAGAAGCGATTTTATTTAAAAAGAGAGAACGGAGAGGCGAGGCGGGGGAGGGAAAGGAAGAAAGGTCGTGTAAATGGAGAATGTATCCTCTGAGATATCTCAACTTTTGCGTGGCCGACGTGTCCGGTTCCTATTTGATGAAAGCAAGGGGACCAGTATTATTTTGCTTTGAGATTCGTGAATAACGTATTTTAACGGTTGATAATTTCCAAAATATCACGCAAATTTTGAGATATCTCAGAGGATTAGAATTCGTGTAAATGTTCAAGACCTAGTAAGCTGGATCTGAATCTGCTGAAATCTGAGATGAACGAACCGGGTTCCTAAAATTCCTACAATCCGGATCTAGCTATTCCAAGATGCGTGTGTAAAAAACCATCTGTTCTGAGATGCGTGCACATAAAAATTTAAACGGTTAGGATCTCGAATTTCAGAGATTTCAGGAATCTAGGATGTCAGCAGATTTAAATTCTAGTAAGGTTGGCTGAATTTTTTATTATTTTGTGTTGAGTTTGACTAGCAGACTGACCAATCGGAATATCGGATGGTGCAGTGGGTCATCCCAAGAGAGAAAATGCATTCATTATTTTTTTTTATATATATAAATATAAACGAATTCAAATATGAATCATATATTATTGACTTTTGAGTCTGGATATAATTTTAATATTGAAACAAAAATAAAGTGAAACATGTCTAATGCGAATTTTATGCTTTGTCATATATAAGGATGGTATGAATTTGTTACATTTTATCTTGAATTGTAAAACTAATTAATTAATATTTTTAGAAATTAATACTAAAACAGTAAAACATGTGGAATAAAAAAAAAGATTCCTAGCTTACTTGGCTAGCAGCTTACAACTTGAGCAGTTAAAAAAAAACTATGATGAAGTCTGATTCTATCAGAGTTTTGGCCTGTAAATTGATACCCATTTAATCATTTTTAAGAACATATGAATCAGAATAATTATTGCTTCCGCTCCTTTTTTATAACCAACGAAATTCTTGTAAATGGGTACAAAACTATTGGACATTATGTTCTTATAAACAATATAATTCTTGTATTTTTCACAGAAAATTGTGTAATTGTACAGAGTTTAGTTCATAACACTGGCAATGATTTGGTTTTTTTAATTATGCATGTAATGAATATTAAAACAATTCAAGTAAATCATTACATCTTACATTTCTCATTTTTTTTTTACATATTTGTACTAGAAAAAGGGACATTGACTTCACTTGCCACCTGCGTTAAGCTTCAAAATCATTAAAGCAAGCTATGTTATGGGAGGCGGATCCATGTTGAGAGAATGTAGTTTAATTGACTATATTTATTTAAAAAAAATTGTATACCTGATTTTCTATGTAATTTAGAGTAAAATGTTAAGTGTAATATAAATTAACCACGTGTGCATCATGAAAATTTTATATGATTAATTTTCATTTTAATGGATATATAGAACTACAATATTATACTATTATTTACTAAAATTTGTGTGTAAATTTTTCCGAGTTAATTTTTATCTCAATCTAAAAATACAATTTCTCTAATATATATTTTTTATTTTCAAGACAAAGTTTAAAAAACAGTCTAGTACAATCAAATGATGGGTGGTTGAGATTAATTGCTTGGAGGATAAGAACAAGATATATTTTTTTTCAATTAATCTACAATTGATTCTCTCTCTCTCCTTCTGCTTTCTACTTATTTTAGAGGTAAGGATGAGGATTGAGGGAGAAGCGTGGAGATATTGTCTACAATTTTATGCAGCATATACAAAGAATATTCCACTTATTCAAAGCTAAGCCTATGTTATTTTTAACCTATTTCAACCAATAAGCAGCAGTACTTGCTGGATTTGATGCTTATAAATAATAAAAAAAAATGTTTCTTTACATTATCAGATTTGTCTGGATTAAACAAATATTAGTTTTAGAGTTGAATATTTGAGGCATTCTAAGATTCCCCTATTTTTAGTAGGTGGGAATTTATGAGACAGCTATAAAGATGCCACTGGCGTGTTGGAAAGTGTAATGGGAAAATTTGAACACAAGTCAATTATTAATTTATTATTATTATTGCAAGTTTGGTGGACAGATATCATTAAATTTTAGTCTTGCATTCCATATGGCACTCCCTTGTCTTTTTCTCATTCCATTCTTCTTTGAATGCGACACTATATAATAATGTATATCCGGTGAAGCTTCTCCTCGTTAACTTTTTATTACATCGAAATAGAAGTAATTCAAATAAAATGAAGGACGTAAGCAAAAAGAAAGCCTGGTTTGCTTACTGACGAAAATTAAAAATCCGGCTTAGACACAAATTCAGACTCGATACGAGTTAATTGTTCTTCAAGCTTCTTAAATGACTAGGCACAAGCCTCAAAAAAGAGTCCCACAGATATGATGATTAATTACATAATTAAATTATGTTGTATTTTCAATGAAATTTAATTATGTTTCTATTTTCTAGATTTGACTATTTATATATTCTATGTTATTTTAATTATATTATACTTTATAAGAATTAGTCATTATGTGTTGTTAGTTTCTAAGTTAGACTTTTAGTTTTTCTAAGTTATAAGAAGATATGACATGTCATCTTTTTATTTAAGCTTTTGATAATATATGATATGTTTCTTGTCTTCTCTCTTATGATTTATCTCTTCTTAAATTGTTCAATATCTTACTAAACCAAACAAAGTATGTACACGCGAAGAAGAGTTTGGAACATGCTGTTGTGAAGTGGTATCATAGCAACCTATTCCTCCTCTTATAAAATTGTTTCTAATGCCACTAAACCATTTCAAAACCCGTCACTGGCGGAGTTGAGATCTGGGACCGAGTTTGGCGTCACTTACAGGTCCCTGGATGACATTCTAATACAGAAGAAAGTAATAGCCAGGTTGTTGGAAATTTAAAGCTGGTTGATTAAGATTGAATGGATCACAAATAGCTTGAAAATTTTTAGTTAGCACCCATTAAATCCTAATTAAACAAATAACCTCCTAATCAACTTATTTAACAAAATACAACCCATGTGCCCTCAGTCCGCCCATCAAATTTGACTAGTGTGCTTACTGGTGGTGTGCACCACCTTTTTTTTTGTTCTATTATGTTTTTTTTTGTTTATGAATTTTGTTTTAGAATTATGTTGTTTTGGATGCTGAATTTTATCTGCTTTATAATTTTAATTTTTTTAAAAGACATCAAAACTTAAAATTAGCTTGTTTTAACTAAAAAATAGCACAAATAAGATCATAACAAATAAATTCTACAACAACACAATATAAAGTCTACTACAACATAACTAATAAATCCTACTACAACACAACATAAAGTCTATTACATAACACACATTACATTAAAAAAACAAATTGAAATATTGTTTAAGAAAAAATATGAAGCACAACATAATCACCTCTTGAACAATGAAACTGCAGAAAAAGAATCTATTGTTACAACAATTGTTAATTTTGTGACATGTAATTTAAAAAAGAAATTATCTTATTGAGTACTGTTTCTAGCACCCCTTCTCCTTCTCACATTCTTTTCGAGGGTTGTTCTATTGGTCTGGTGACCCTTTCGTCTTCCTTCCAGCATGTCCATCCACATTCGGAGCTGGTTGTGTTGTCTCGGGCCCAACTTCACTAACTGATGCTGTGGAATTAAGATCGGTTCTTCGTGTGCCAGCCAATCACTTTGATTGTCATACACGTGGAATTCACCACTCCATGTGTCAATAAGTGTTTGAATGCTGTAGTAGTAATTTATAAAGACATTAGAGGTGCTATCGGGTTGGGTAGGGTTCATATACTATTATATTTGTGCCCATACTCTAAAAGTATTCGGGTCCAAATTTTGATTCATATACTAATTAGTTTCAAATCGGGTCGATTCTGGATCCCGGATACCTATCTACCCGTAGATATTTTGGATTCAATTTTTCGGTTCCGGATAGACAGATACCCATAACTTGTTTGTGGATTATCGGGTCTAGTTCGGATCCGGAGTGGGTACATGTCGCAACTCACAAGTATTTGAGAAATCCATGAATAGAATATTGAAATCTCACATAATATATCATTATAATATAAATTAAAATCTGCTCCAAAATATTGAAGGTGAGATAATTTTAGAAAGTAAAATATTGGAGATGGTGATTTCATTCTATGGTTCCAAAAATCCATGAATAGAATATTAATACTAATTTATTTCAATCAGCAAAGAGAGCAATAAATTTCAATGATCTGTGCAGAAAGTGAGATATACGTTAGACAAAGAGATATACACAAATTAATTAGCTTCGAAAAATTATAGCCAAAAGAAGAACGTGACATTTGATTTCAATTATCTGTGTGAAAAGAACAATAAATTTCATTCAAAAAATTAAAAAATACCACAAATGGTTATCTTTTCATAGTTATTAATATATTTTTATATTAAATAATTATAAAGAAATGATATTATCATTTTATCGAGTATTTATACGGGTATCGGGTCGGGTTCAATTATGGGTCGGATATTTAAATCAAACCCATATTCTATCAATTGTAGTACCAGTTCTGGGTCTGATCCGGATCGGATGTTAAATTATTAGTTTTATAATCGTACCCATCATTTAACCGGTTATATTTTTTAAACCATACCCTATCCAAATTAATCGGATCCGAATCGGTCCGGTTCAGATCAGGGACAGTTATAGATCGGATTCGGGTAATTGTGTAAAAGTATCACCTCTAGAAGACATTTGGATCCAAGTTTCTATATTTTTCACACATGTGTAAGTAATGTCGTCCTCAATTATAATAAATGATTATGAAATTATTATTAAAGACTTGTACCTTAGATGATACACCGCCAGCACAAGAACACACGGTACTTCGGTGAGCTAAAGCTTCTGGCACGCGCATTCCACCTCATCGTACGTCATCTCTTAGACTTCGTGTCTTTCTCCAACCTAATTTACAAATTTACAAATTCGAAAATTCAAAAATTTAAAAATTCAAAATTTAAAAATTAAATTAACAAACGAACCTCAGAATCTGTAAAAAAGGAGCTGTCAGTCTCTTCAAACCCTATTGTCATAAAATTGCTCGAACGGGTGCCTTTCCCCACGAACTGATATCGGCCACTTCAGTCTACCAAGTGCAGGACAACCAGAGTCCACATCACTGTGATCAGGTGCCCCACCGTCATCACTAGCTGATCAACATCAAAATGATAGTGAATTACGTAGGATTTTGGCTTAAGTTTTGCCTCATTATCTTATTTTTATATTGGATTAACTAGGAAAAAGGGTTATTATTGCTCTACTTTATGTTTTATTTCAGGAAACATGTTTTAGGACTATTTTACATCAATTGGAGCAAGAATTAGGTCAATCAAATAAGCGGCGCTCATCGACTCAAGTTCTGTTACGGCCCATATTAGCTGATACGGACCTGAGCTCATTATGGATCTAGAGATGGCGCAATACACATTAAGTCCCTCAGCGACATAGTCCCATTATGGACCGTATCAGCCAATACGGTCCGTAATATAGGTGTCCTTTGGTGAATCACTTTGCCAGCTATATCCAGACCAAGTTTCTTGGATCCCAATCACCTCCAGGCTCCCCTCACTCCTACATAAGCCCTCTGGACTAAAGAAGAAGACATCTTTGTGTATCTGGTGTTTTATTTTGTTAAGTGAGAAGAGAGAAGTGTGTAAAGACTAGTTAGAAAGTGCTACTTGATTGTATCTTCTCTGAGTCTATTGTAAACATGTCGTTCCGCGGCTAAGTTTAAATTTTTAGGGCTAGGTAGGAAAACTTGTTACTCATGAAGCTTTGATAATATATTTCTATATTTGTGTAACCTTTTGTTGATTTGATCTGCTTTTGCATTTTATGTTCCTTTCACTTGGTATCGATGATCTAGTTTATTCCGTCATGGTAAGTGACAGTGCCTTGGGGGAAAATATGAATTATGATGGACGAGTCAAGAATGAGGGGAATTATTAGGCTAGTGTGAAGAAAACCTTAGAGGGGAAACCACTAGTTGGAACAACAAAATGCGGAACAAAAGTTCCGGCATTTATGCATCGGTAGATGAAAACATCATATTGTCTTTATAGTAACATTGTAAGAAAGAGATCCGGCATTTGTGCATTAATAAATGAAATATTGCATTGTCTTTATAGTTATCTCGATAGGAGTTCCGGCATTTTCGCATCTAAGGATGAAAAATCGTAGTGTCTTTATAGTAACCCTATTATAATAATTAGAAATCAATTCATAGAAGGTCTAAATATCAAAATGAATTGAAGTAACAACAGTGTGCCGAAACCCTAGGAATTCACATTTCTATCTTTATTTTACTTTTAATTTTTACCAAATACATATTGATCACAATTACAACGTAGAAGGATGAAACATTGTAGTGTCTTTATAGTAACCCTATTACAATAATTAGAAATCAGTTCATAGAAGGTCTAAATATCAAAATGAATTGAAGTAACAACAGTGTGCCGAAACCCTAGGAATTCACATTTCTATTTTTATTTTACTTTTAATTTTTGCCAAATACATATTTGATCATAATTACAACTCTCAACTTTTAGGTTTCGTCTACGCCTCTCGAAGGATTGTGATTTGATCGCTCAAAACTTGAAACCAATACTCCTTGTGGATCAACATTGATTATACTACTTGATAGGATTGTGCACTTGCAGTCCGACCCAATAGCATACCGAGTTTATAAATATTAAAAGTAACCATCATCCTTCAGAGTGATCACTAGCATCCCAATGTTCCTCTGCCTCCCGTTCTCCGAGATCCTCATCTGTATTGTCAGCATAATAAAGTAGTTCTGGGGTTTCAGATCGGTCCTAGTCAGATTGGGTCCGGCTAGAGGTGGAGGATGGAACTCAGGATCGTCACCGGTCAGATTGGGTCCGATTAGGACCACCCCTACATATGGGGATAGACTAGTACCCGCTAAAGTTAGGGCCCAAATAAGATCCGTCACAGATTGCTCACGAACTCGACTTGGGGTTAATTGTAACAAAGGTCCGGTGTTCAGTCTTGGGTTATGTCTGGTGTTCTGGCTGGGGTTATGTCTAGTGTTCTGTCTGAGGTTGGCTACCACATATAACTCTAGAAACTTGAAACTAGAGGTCATATTCATGGTCATTTAGGTATACAACTCCCAATTGTTACCGTCTTGTACCGGGAGTGTTGGAACCATGTTTGGTTGCCTTGACCAAAATTAATCATTGCGGACATTACCATTTCATAATAATTCGGTCAATTCCAAGTTGATGGTACACTTTTCTAGGTATACCTCTAAAATCTAAACCTGAGCCAATGTTAAATATTTTTTGAGATTGGGTAATGTAGTAAGCACCATTCAGCCCTTGTAATACTTCACCATCAAAATAACAAGCAATTTCAATCATAGTTGGTTGAATAAAGAGACAAATCTAACAATTAAGAAATTTATATTAAATTAAAAATACTATTAAATAATTTAAAAAAAATAAAGGACTAAGGTGAACAAAAATCACAAGTTGCTCTTTGCTCTTTAGCTTCCTTGTCTACCTCCTTGCTGAATGAAAAAATGTTAAAATTTTCGCTAATATACAACAGATTGGGTGGTGCGCACCTCCAGTACGCGCACCAGTCCAATTTGGTGAGTGGACTGAGGGCGCGTGGATGGTATTTTGTTAAATAAATTGATTTAGGTGGTATTTGTTTAATTAGAATTTAATAGGGTGCTAACTAAAAAGACTCAGTGCAGTAGTAAGAATCTCTGTCTCTCTTCATATTTAGGCTTAATTTTTGAAAATATCATTAAAAAATATATGTTGAGATGTGCATGGATCCTTTAATAATGAAAAAACATCTTTTAATGAATTTCAGCCGACAGAAGCGACTCACTATTTCAGACAAGATATATTTTCATTTCCTCAATAGTAAGAACGTCATTGTCTTGTAGAAAAAGATAATATTTTTTTTATTATGTTCCTATAGAAAATGATAGTTAGTTCAAGTACATTGGATCCATTTGTGGTGGACCAATTCCTAAATCAACATGATGTAATGTGACTGAAAATATGATAAATCCAACTCTTTTTTCTCAAATACTAATTGCAGTATTAATTTTTGTCAAAAGTAAAATATCAACCTTTTCATAAATTAGATTAAAAATAATAATACGAAGAACCGGACCAATGTCTTGTGTACATGTGAATTTGGATCACCCAGCTTTCAATTACTAAATTCAGACTATTCAATTATTAAATTCAGACTATTCTTTATTGTGGCACAAATTCAAAAAAAGACACCTATATCTAAGGAAATAAATCTGCTATTATTTTTTAGGAATAACAGAAACATGTTATTTCTTGAGAATAACATAAACCTGTTATTCCGATCTCAACCGTTAACTTTTGTTGAGATTCGCGTATGAAAAACTTCGTTGAGATTCGCACATGAAAAAGTTTGAACGCTTGAGATCGGAACAACAGGTTATTGTTATTCCCAAGAAATAACAACATATTTGTTTCGTATATCTAAATAGTCACTGAATTTCTATTGCTCGGTTGAGAATTAATCTTAGCTCATTAGACCGATCAAGTGCGGTACCGTAGAGAATACAGACTCCTGTGTATGTAGGCATGCAACATGCTGCCCACCTTAATTGGCACCCAGTAATAAATTATCAGTCTCTTCTTTTTTTTCAAAGAACACCTCAATATATACATATACTGATACTTCAATACAAAAATTGACGCAAATATTATCAAGTGGACATGTCAATAACCTCGGGTTAATTAACATCTAAATTTGTAATCAAAATATATACTTTTGAAACAAGGCACTTATAAAATGTCAGATTGATTTTTTATTATCAATTAATTGAACGTGCAAGAGTAACTGAATAGTAGCGCTTGATTATATATCAGGTCAGCCCTAACTAAGATTCGGATATAGTTAATATTTAAATGTCAAGTTGGCACTAATTCATTTTCAAGTCAACATTTTTATTATGATTAATAAAGATTTAAACAAGAGAAATCATGCGCGTATGGCATCGTGTGATGGTGTCTGCGACAGGTTGTTTTAGATTAATTGGCAATTTGGCATATATAATTAACCTCTCAGTTGAAAAGGTAGAAAGGCATGGTTCATCCAAACCAAATAAACAAATGAATCAACTCGTCTCTCGTGTGACATGATTTGTTTTCTGTTGTGGAAAGTTTTAGTCGGTTTTGAGAACCAATTTAGAGATAAAGACAATGTTTTATGTAAGGGAGGTCACATATTTAAAATTTAGATGAATTTTTTTTTTTTTGAAATCTTTGCAGAAGCTGCGAAGTCGTGAGGGGGAATCAAACTCTCGACTTTTGAGTAATCAACAATCCTAGGACTTTTCTTCTAGCCAATTGTGCTACCTCCCCTTTGAGATATATTGTTGAATTTAGATGAATTTTTGTGTGGATTTTAAATTGTTGAATGACTTGATTTTTAATCTGTATTCAGAAGAAATGTTTTTCAGATATATATTTTCATAAAAATTTCTTAGTAAAATTAGTATGAATGTGTAGATGAGTCAACAATTCATGAGTGTCTTGTTAACTAGTTATGCGTGTATTTTGTAAATTTAAATTGTGAATTTGAAAGATTAAAATAAACGACCCACTAACTATCCCTGCTTTATTTCTCCTATTCATCCCCCAATCATTAATTAAGTGGGAGACCGCTAATATTTGATAGATTTTACAATTGGTGCACACACATATGGATATCTATGCACACAAGTGTTAATATATAATATATCAAGAATTCATACCTAAGATATCAAATATTTCGAAAAAAAACTGTACATCATACACTCATCTTTTGCACTTTTTTAGAGGTGTTTTTTTTTCTTCGTTCAATCTCGTCAATATTTCTGACAGTCTGTGAAGAAATTTACGAATCTAAAACCACGAATATCTTCTATACAATTTTCTCTTTCAAATGAGATCCATTATGACATACTTTCGGGTTGTCTGTCACGCAATTATTCATACCTCGTCGAGCAAGTATTCATTCATCATCGTGCAAGTATTTGTACCTATGATACCAAGTATTTTATAAAGTATTAATATAAAGTATTAAGACCAAGTATTTCAATTCCTTGTGGCATTAGATGATGTTTGAAAGTATTAATATCAAGTATTGCAAGTATTCATACCTCATCATACAAGTGTGAATAGTTAATGTATCAAGTATATGTATCTAACAAATTCTATTAATTTTTTTCTCGTGACATTAAATGATGTTTGAAAGTATTAATATCAAATATTGCAAGTATTCATATCTCGTCATACAAGTGTGAATAGTTCATGTGTCAAGTATTTGTACCTAACATATTATATCAAATGTTACCAATATTTGTACCTAACATATTCATACCTCGATATATAAATACTTGCACGACGAGGTATGAATACTTGCACAATAAGGTATGAATACTTGCGCAACGGATAACTCAAAAGTACTTCATCATGGATCTCATTTGAAAGAGAAAATTGCGTAGAAGACGTTTGTGAATTATCTAAACCGTTCAACATGATTATCTAAATCAAATGTGTTTCTAGATCAAATTTTACATTTTTATTTTATTTTTTTTTACTATTTATTAAGATGGGTACAAAAACTAGTCAAATTCAGACCATTGAATTTTGTACCCATCTTAATAAATAGTAAAAAATTTCAGAAAAATGTAAAATTTGACCTGGAAGCACATTTTATTTAGATAATCATGTTGAACGGTTTGGATCGACAATTTGGACTTTGAAAATGAAAAAAACTCGTTGTTGTAACTCAAAATTGTTGTAACTTGATCCCTCCTCATTTTAGATATAAATACTTGATATATTAGATGTTAATACTTGTGTGTATAAGTATAAATATTTGCGAGCCTTAGTATTAAAAATTTCCAAATATAAGCGGCCCCCAGTTAATTAACGGTCTCCACGTAATTAATGATTGATACATGTTTTTTTTTGTGTTAGAAGTTGTGGTCCTATAGATAATTAATGATCTAGGAATGAATGGTGGAAATAGAGTGGGGGATCTGATGTCTCCTTATTTTGCCTAGTTTGCGACCAAATTTACACCAGAACTTGTGCCTTAAAGCCTACAAATATGAACCTTTTTACTTAATTATTACTAGAATGTGGTACTGCTATGCTTTGTTTGCTGTTTTGCAGGCAATGGGCGAATTTCCTCTCCATACGGTCCGTATAGGTCTCCATACGGTCCGTACATGATCAGCCCAACCACACAGAAGGTTCCATATCAGAGGCAGGAAGTCTCCAAGACAAGGCACGGGTATACGGTCCGTATAGGATTACATACGGACCGTATAAGCTATTTCGGAAACCCAGGCTGGAATTGGAAACAGAGACAGCTGGGGAACTGAAAAGGAAGGCTTTGAATACGCGATTTCGGGCATTAAGGGGGATCATTCCAGATCTGAGAGATCATCTTGGATCCATTCTTGGTGCTTGGGAGACAAGGAGAACTTGGAGAAGAAGAAGAAGAAGTTTTGCAACGAATCTTCGGATTTTCTATTGTTTTTCTATGAACTCTTTCATGACTTTTATTATGCTTTGTTTTGAGAACATGAGTAGCTAAATTTACTGTTTCTAGGGTTAAGATGTAGTTGACGTTTGGTTTTACTTGTATGCTACTTGAATTTGTGTTGAATGCTTAGTTTTTATCTTGTTGTGTAGTATTTTAATTGCTTGGTTTTTGCTTGCTTGAGTTTGATTAGTCATCCCGTTAGATGAATGCGCACGTCTAATTGTTAGGAGCCAATTCTATGATACTCAACCCAACTAGACCAAGTATATGAGGTAGGTTTTCGGGCCAAGGAGTACTGAAAGGGAAACTTTCCTCGAGGCGAAAGTCCTTGGATACCTTTAGTAAACCGACAAGTAACTTAGATAACTTAGTCCAAAATTACGAAAGTTGAGGGTTAACGAATCTAAGGGGGGAGTAGTTGAGTCCGATAAATCGGGTTCTAAGCCAAAATTGCGACAGCTGAGGTAAGGGACTTAGATCTGGTCGATGGAAACCCTAGACAAAAGTACCAACACAGAAACAGTAGCTGCAGTATTCACTCAGGGGCCTATACGGACCGTATAGGATTCTATACGGGCCGTATACCCTGGGGCCAGACAGATACGAAGTCTGAAACCCTGGAAACCCTTTCTATAATATGAAAAACAACTTTTAATCTTGTTTTAATTCTTTTAATATTGTTATTGATCAGTAGTTTAATATAAACAACCAACAAATCAACCTTTTCTTACTTCTAGAATTTTAGTCGATCTAAGTAGAGTCCTGTCGTTTTATTCCGTCCCTGTGGATACGATACCCGACTATACCAACGGTAAGACTGTGCACTTGCAGTTTTGACCAGAGGTAGACTCGAGTTTTAAAAGGTACAGCTCGCTGTACTGAAACTTAGGAGTACACCTGTGTGCGAACAAGTTTTTGGCGCCGTTGCCGGGGACGGCAACTAAAATTGCTAGACTTTTGCTTATTTTTGCTTAATTCTAGATTTTAATTTTTACTTTTCTTTTTCCATCTTTTCAGGAACATACTGGAAGATTTGCAAACCAAGAACCACTACAATCTCAGAAGCAAGAGGCAAACTCCCACCACATTTGTTCCTGCACCACCACATCTGTCACCTCTGCGTATGGCCCGTACAAGGCTTATACGGACCGTACAACCCGACAACAGAGAGACAGATCCAGAAACAGGCACCATGGCTGAAAACAGAGAAGATCCAGAGCTCAATGAACACCCTTCAGATGATGAAGGAGGAGACTTTGTGCCAAGGACATTGCGAGAGTTCAATGTCCCAAGAGCTGGAGATGTTAGAGGAGCAATTCGACTGCCAAGGGTTGCCGGCAACCAACCCAACTTCAATCCGGGCGTTGTCAACATCGTTCAGCAAAACACGTTCCATGGCATGGATCACGAGGATCCGCATGCCCATATCCAGACTTTTCTCGAGTGTTGTGCAACCATTAAAATTAATGGCGCAACAAATGATTATATTAGACTTGCTTTATTTCCTTTCACTCTTAGGGATAAGGCAAATAAATGGTTAGGGTCATTACCAAGGGATTCAATTACCACTTGGAGGGAACTGTCCAAACTGTTTTTGACCAGATTTTTCCCTCACAAAAGAACTGCCAAGGTTAGGACCCAACTGACCAGTTTCAAACAAAGGTCTGATGAAATGTTAAATGAGGCATAGGAACGATTTAGGGAATTGCAATACTCTTGTCCACATCATGGTATTCCCGATTGGTTACTTATTCAGTCTTTTTACGCTGGTTTGACTGATAGTTCTCGTACTTCTGTTGATGCAGTTGCAGGTGGAGCTCTCCTAAACCGAGAGACTACCGATGCAATCAATTTGATTGACAGCATAGCGACCAACCAACAGTGGTCAGGCCGAGATAGCGCTCGGGCAACTGGAGGTGGCCGCCTTGAAGTTGATCAGATCACTGCTCTCACCGCCAAGTTGGATGCTATGCAGAAGGCTTTTGATAAGATGACTGTCAAGGCACTTGGTGATCAACAACCGAAATCTTGTGTTATGTGTGGGGACGAGGGGCACTTGTATGAGCACTGCCCACTCGCGCAAAGGGATGAAGAACCCGAGCAAGTGAATTCTCTCAACAATGAGCCATCCTACTTTTCGAAACCTCCTTTCAACCGGTCCTACTCCAAAGACCAAGCTGAGCAACAAGGTTGGAGGTGGAAGAATGGTAACCCCGCACCCTACAACAACAACCCTTCTAGCAGCAACAACAATATGAATCGCAACTTCTACAACAACGCTGCATTCAACAACTCGAACAACCGTGCACCATATCAAGGACCATCTAAGCCCTATGTCGCTCCCGTTGTGACTGACTTTATGCATGAGCAGGGGAAGATGAACCAAATGATTTTCGAGCAGATGCAGCAAATCAGTGCTCAGTTGGCGGGTTTGGCCACTCAAAACAGGCAAAATGAATCTCACGCTACCTCTGGTCAAACACCACCTGGGAGGTTGCCAAGCCAACCAGAGATCAATCCCAGGGGAGAGGCTAAAGCTGTTACTTTGCGAAGTGGGACACAATACGAAGGACCAGCCATGCCTATTGATCCAGAAGCTGAGTATACGGCCCGTACAGATCCTATACGGCCCGTACAAGTCGAACCACCTGTGATTTCTGAGCAGCTAGAGCCTGTTCAAACTGAAGTTGTGACTGAGAAGACAGACCATACGGTCCGTACAGAATTTATACGGCCCGTACAGAAGGAAGCTGACAAGCAGAAAGAGAAGGTGACCGAGAAACCACCGCCTTACCGGCCACCTGTTCCATTTCCACAGAGGCTAGCTGAAACCCGACTCAATGAACAGTTCTCCAAGTTTGTTGAGGTGATCAAGCAATTGCACATTACCATTCCATTCACCGATGATTTAACTCAAATGCCAACCTATGCTAAGTTTCTTAAAGATATCCTATCTAACAAGCGAAGCTTGGGGGGGCGTGAGACGGTGAAATTGACCGAACAATGCAGTGCAATCTTGAGAAGCGAACTTCCACCTAAATTGGAAGATCCGGGTAAATTCTCCATTCCGTGCACAATTGGCAAGGCCACCATTCGACGAGCTCTATGCGATTTGGGGGCTAGTGTGAGTCTCATGCCACGCTCTATCTTTGACCGCTTGGGTGTAGGAGAACTTAAACCCACAAGGATGACTCTACAACTTGCGGATTCCTCGATGAGACTACCACTCGGCATAGTGGAAGACGTACCGTTTCAAGTCGGTAAGTTCTATGTGCCCGGTGATTTTGTTGTGATGGAGATGGAGGAAGACAAGGAGGTCCCAATCATTTTAGGACGGCCGTTCTTGAGAACCGCTGGAGCGCTAATTGATGTGAAGAATGGGACCTTGACTTTGAACATTGGAGATGAGAAGGTTCACTTTCATATTGACCGAGCAATGAAGTATCCCGCTCAAACCGAAGCATGCTTCATGGTTGATGTGATCGATGAATTGGTTGAAGAAAATTTCTTGGAGCAGGTCAACAACTCGCTAAGGTATCACTTTGACTTTCTATCTGATTTGCAGGTTGAAACAAGCGAGTTCGAATCGATTTGTGCAGCAGACACAGCATCTGTCTGTCTGGAAGACCCTCCATACGGACCGTATACAAACCATACGGACCGTATATCAAGTGAATCGCAACCAGAGAGGCCGGAGATTGAGAAGGAACCAACAGCTCAAACTGAGACTGAGGCATACGGTCCGCACAAGACCCATACGGACCGTACAACTTCCCAGACAGAGCAGATCACTCCTGAACTGAAACCTCTCCCAGCCAATCTCAGGTATGAATTCCTTGATTCAGAAAAGACATGCCCTGTTATTGTTAATGCAGGATTGACCCCTGATCAAACCGCCAAGCTCTTGGAGAAGTTAAGGGCTCACAGAGGCGCGATTGGATACTCTATCAAGGACTTGAAGGGGATCGATCCGGCCATTTGCACACACAGGATCTTGCTAGAGGATGACCACAAGCCTTCAGTAGAACACCAGAGACGACTTAACCCAAATCTGAAAGAGGTAGTAAAGAAAGAAATTTTGAAACTTCTTGAAGCAGGTATTATCTACCCGATTTCTGACAGCAAATGGGTGAGTCCCGTCCATGTGGTTCCCAAGAAAGGGGGTGCAACAGTGGTGAAAAATGAGAAAGATGAGATGATCCAAACTCGTGTTGTAACTGGTTGGAGGATGTGCATAGACTACCGGAAGCTCAACACCGCCACTCGCAAAGATCACTTTCCATTACCGTTTGTTGATCAACTCATTGAAAGGCTTGCAAATCACTCTTATTTTTGTTATCTTGATGGTTACTCTGGTTTCTTTCAAATACCAATTCACCCGCAAGACCAAGAAAAGACCACATTCACATGCCCATATGGTACCTACGCATACCGTAGAATGCCCTTTGGTCTTTGCAATGCACCTGCGACCTTTCAAAGAGCCATGATGGCCATCTTTTCTGATTTTATTGAGAAAGAAGTCGAAATTTTTATGGATGATTTTTCTGTTTATGGTACTTGTTTTGACTCTTGTTTGGCTAATTTGTGTAAGATTTTGCAGAGATGTGAAGAGGTGAATTTAATCCTCAATTGGGAGAAATGCCATTTCATGGTCCAAGAGGGAGTTGTCCTGGGACATGTTGTGACCTCGAGAGGAATTGAGGTTGACAAGGCAAAGATTGAGGTGATTGAGAAACTCGAAATCCCAACAAATGTCAAAGGGGTTCGAAGTTTTCTTGGACATGCAGGTTTTTATCGCCGCTTCATCAAGGACTTCTCTAAAATCGCGAAACCACTGACCAATCTACTTATCAAAGATTCTGATTTCGTTTTCACTGATGATTGCGTTAAGTCTTTTTGCAGTTTGAAGGAAGCTCTTATTTCTGCACCTATCTTGCAGCCACCCGACTGGTCGTTACCTTTTGAGTTGATGTGCGACGCCAGCGACTATGCAGTTGGAGCAGTTCTGGGGCAACGGAAGGATAAGAAGCCGTGTGCTATTTACTATGCTAGCAAGGTGCTAGATCCGGCCCAAATGAACTACACTACCACCGAGAAGGAGCTTCTCGCAATTGTGTTTGCTCTCGACAAGTTTAGATCGTATTTGGTTGGCTCAAGGATAATTGTCTACACGGATCATGCCGCATTAAGGTACCTTTTGAATAAGAAAGATGCAAAACCTAGACTAATTAGATGGATTCTTCTCTTGCAGGAGTTTGATCTTGAAATCAGGGACAAGAAAGGAGTTGAGAACTCTGTGGTGGACCACCTATCCCGGCTTCATTGGGAGGAGGATACCACAGTTAAATTGCCAATCAATGACTCATTTCCTGATGAACAACTCCTCACAATCACTTCTGACCTGGAGGACATTCATACAGCCCGCACACAAATTCATACGGTCTGCGCGATCCAGCATACGGACCGTACACCAGGCCATACGGACCGTATAACCCCTCAACAGCAGCAGCAAGCTCCCTGGTACGCCGATATCGCAAACTATCTGGTTTCTGGAGTTTTCCCTGCCGAAATGTCTTTCCAGCAGAAGAAGAAACTCAAGTCTGATGCCAAGTACTACTTTTGGGATGAGCCTTATCTCTTTAAAGTCGGAATTGATGGCATATTCCGACGATGTGTTCCACACGAGGAGACGGGTTCTATCCTCGCTCATTGCCACTCATCCGCTTACGGAGGACACTCCTCGTTCTCCAAAACCACTGCCAAGGTATTACAATCTGGTTTCTTTTGGCCTTTTCTTTTCAAAGACACAAGATCTTTTGTTTTAGCTTGTGACAGGTGCCAAAGAACTGGAAACATGACGCGAAGAAGCGAAATGCCTCTCAACTTTATCCTTGAGGTAGAGATTTTTGATGTTTGGGGCATAGATTTCATGGGTCCATTCCCGTCTTCTCGAGGGAATGAGTATATTTTGGTGGCGGTCGACTATGTGTCGAAGTGGGTTGAAGCAATGGCGTGCCGCAAAGCTGACTCGAATGCGGTGAAAAGATTCTTCAATGAAGTCATCTTCCCTCGTTTCGGTGTGCCTCGAGCTGTCATTAGTGACGGAGGCAAGCACTTCATCAACCGACAATTCAACAATCTCTTGAGCCGACATGGGGTGACGCACAAGGTATCCACTTCTTATCACCCTCAAACTAATGGCCAAGCTGAAATTTCTAACAGGGAAATTAAGTCGATCTTGGAGAAGACAGTGGCAAGAACTAGGAAGGATTGGTCTCTTAAGTTGCACGATGCACTTTGGGCTTACCGCACTGCCTTCAAGACACCAATTGGCATGAGTCCTTACAAGATGGTGTATGGCAAGCCGTGCCACCTTCCAGTTGAAATCGAGCACAAGGCATTCTGGGTCACACGAGCGATCAACATGGACTTGCTTGCAGCTGGCGAAAAGCGCATTCTTGACTTGCATGAGTTGGAAGAAATGCGTTTGCAAGCTTATGAGAATGCCAGGTTTTACAAGGAGAAGACGAAGCGAATGCATGACAGACGCATTATGCTTCGAGAGTTCAAAGAAAGAGATCTTGTACTTCTGTTTAATTCTAGATTGAGAATTTTTCCAGGTAAACTCAAGTCAAGATGGTCTGGCCCGTTTCAAGTGATGAAGGCGTACCCTTTTGGTGCAATCGATATCTGGAGTAGAGAGAGTGGGACCTTTAAGGTCAATGGTCAGCGTCTCAAGCACTACATTGCTGACCATCCGATGAATGAGCGGTGTACTTAGTTCCTTTCTGACCCCGCTCCAGCAAAAACGTAGAGAAAGGTGGTCGAGCTCAAGACCTAAAACGAGCGCTTCTTGGGAGGCAACCCAAGTATTTAAAAATAAAAAATAAAAAAAGAAGAAGAAAATTTTCAATTTTGCATTTCTTTTTGTTTAAGAACAGTATTTAATTTTGCATGTTTAAATTCGTTTGAGTTAGTTCTAATTTTCAAATTTTTAAGTTGCATTTTAGTTCTGATCAGACAGGAAGAGCAGCACATCCTTGAGGCTATATGGTCCGTACACACTTTATACGGGCCGTACAACTGCTTTTCTTCATTCAGAGGCAGTTTTCACAAATTTCTGGGTTATACGGTCCGTACGCACTTCTATACGGACCGTATAGACCTCAACCGGCGCAGAATCCTGAGGAGGCGCGTCCCTTCCAATTTTTGCGTCTCTTCATGTGGGTCCCTTCCTTTTTATACCCCCAGCCGACAGGACCTGCCCCACACCATCCACTTTTGTCGCTTTCCTCATACGGCCCGCACAAGCGCCCGTACACCCGAGATCCGGCCAGCCGCCTCCCTTGCGCCGCCACCCTTACTCTGGGCCGCGCCGCCTACCCTCTCCTCCGCTTTTCTTCTCTCCCGGCCGACTCTCCTCATCTCCGCCGATCTAGTCGCCGCCGCCTCCGCCTTCGTCTCCGATCTACCGGCCAGGTAAGTCCCTTTCTCCTCTTTCTCTTTCCTTTCTACTTTCCATTTTTCTCTCCTCTCCTTCGCAGATCTGCCGCTTTTCTCCATTACTCAGCCGCTAAACTCCACTGTCACCGAAACCCTAACCTATACGGCCCGTACAATAATCCATACGGACTGTACAACCTCTCTGCCAGCAACCAGAGAAACCCTCTCTTTATACGGTCCGCACAACCTTTTATACGGCCCGTATACCTCTCCTGACAGAGCCATGGACCCCAACCGGGAACGCAGAACCAAGCACGCCCAAGCGAAGAGGCCCCGAACAACACCGCCTAGGCATCCTCAACCACCACAACCATCCTCTCCCGAACCTTATGACTCTGACTCTGAGCAAACTCTATCTGGCGAGTACACCGACCGCGCTGATAGCTTCGCGGAAAGTTACTTCTCTATGCCTACTCGTCGCATGTATGAGAATTTTATGACCTTGCAGAAAAAGATGGCTGAGAACACTCAAATGGTGGACCTTGAGACACTCCGCAAACTCGAAGTCGAGCAAGAATTCCTCCATCTAACCTCTCGAGTTGGTTTCTCTCCCGAATTCTGGACCCTTGAGGACAACGGCTATGAGATGGACACAAGGGAGTTTCTCTCGTCCCTTCAGCTCAAACGAGACAGAAATGATCTCCGTTTCATCAAGTTCTGCCTTTGCAATACCACTCAGCGGGTCTATTTCAACGCTATCCGCAGCTGGTTCGGTTTCCACCCTTCCCCTACCATTGAGACCCTCAACTTCCGCGAAGGTTGGGATAGAGACACCTTCTGGGAGAAGATCACGGGCAACTCCAAGGCCCACAATGATGAGTACCGTGCACGCTTCATCTCTCACCCTGTTCTCCGCATCATCCAGCGTGCCCTCGCCTGTACCATCTTTGCACGCGGTGAGACCATCAGCCGCGGCAATCAAATCGATCTCATGTTGATGGACAACATGCTCAACCCTAACCCTGATCTCCCTGACTTGGCTCTTCTCATGGTCCAGCACTGGCTTGATCTTCAAAAGTCCAAAAGATCTGGCAGCAAGATAAAGATTGGCTTGTTTGTTCAGATCATCAAGTCTAATCTGGAACTGAATGTTTTTCCTGGACGCGGTCTCTGCAGTGGACCTGCCTCTCTCAACCCCGAGAGTTTGCAGCTGCAGCATTTCATAAAAATTCGCCGCGGCCCCGCCGGTCACAGTGACCTTTACGATTGGCGCTTCGCCAATGGCACTGAACGGCGTCTCCCATTTGCTGCTCCCATCGATCTTGAGGACCACTCTACTTGGCTCATCGACGCCCCACTACCTCCTCCCCCTCCTCAGACACGGCGTGCGAGGGACATTCCTAGCTCCTCCACCCAGCCAGCAGCAGCTCCATCTCCTCAGGGCCCTTACCCAGCTGACCCCTCTATCCGTGATCTTTACATGCTTATGTCCGACATCAGGGACACTCAGCAGGAGCAGGGGGCCCACATTCTCGAGATCCAGCGCCAGACCTCCCTCCACACTGAGCACCTGGATGAGATGAGCGAGACGATGAGCGACTATTACTACCGCATTAGGGACATTGAGGACCAGTTTCGCGACTGGCGCTTCGACCCCTCTTCTGACTGATCAGGTTTGTTTTCACTACCCCAGCCTTTATCTTACTTTTACGTTTTGAAGCATTGAGGACAATGCTCAGACTAAGCTTGGGGGGGTGATTAGTTGTTTGCATTTAGTTATGTGCATGTTTATTTTTTATTTTTCTTATTGTTTTGTGGATAAATTTGTGTGATTGCGAGAATTAGGGACCAATTTGAAAATTTTGGTTGTATTTTGGACGAATTTGTGAAATTGGAAATAACCCCATGTTTGATTGAAAGAACCACATAGAATAGATTGTTTTGGGACTTTGTGAAATTGAAAAAATTGAATTGTACCAAGAAAAGTATTTGGAACACTGTACGGACCGTATGGGAACCTATACGGGCCGTATGGAACTGAACTGTGCCTTTTTAAATAGGGAAACGGGGTTTGAAACAAAAAGAAAGATTGAGATATTCACTGGTATGAATGAATACCTTTGAATGTGTGTAATCATGGTATCGTAGCAAAAACAGTTGAAAAATGGAAAAAATTGAAAATTTTGAAAAATATAGGACTCCGCTTGCCTATGTTACGGCATTATGACGTACTTATGGTAATGAGTCTTTGACACTCTGCTCCGCTAGTTCACCTGATAAAGTGGCTGAGTTTACATCAAAAGTGTGAGCTCGTGTCATGGAAAGGTCGAACCAAGAGCACGCAAATGCGCTTTTGAATTAAATTGGTTGGATATGGTTCACCACTTATAGCTGGCCGAATTTGTACTAAGAATAAAGAATCTAAGTGTCACAAAAGCAACAATCAAAAATAAACTTTGCATGATACCAACACACAAAGTCTACAACTTTCTGACCTAAGCTTGTTCCAAGCTTGGGGGGGACCCAAAAGAAAACAAATCACCACAAATGAGGGCATGTGTTTAGTAGAAAAATGAGCTATTGGTACGTTTGGTTGATTAGTTCTTACAAATAACAATACATTCTTGAATATGAGGTTTAATTGATTGAATTGTGGGGTGAATCAAAATTGACCAAAAGAAAATCAATTCACTATCCAAAATGACTCTTTTAGGTTTCAAATGAACGCAAGATCATGCAAATTTTTCTCTTAGTAGTTTAACTTGCATTTAGGTAAATCCAAGTACCAGAACCACACCTAAGTTAGAATTTTTGCTTGAGGACAAGCAAAGTTCAAGCTTGGGGGAATTTGATGTCTCCTTATTTTGCCTAGTTTGCGACCAAATTTACACCAGAACTTGTGCCTTATAGCCTACAAATATGAACCTTTTTACTTAATTATTACTAGAATGTGGTACTGCTATGCTTTGTTTGCTGTTTTGCAGGCAATGGGCGAATTTCCTCTCCATACGGTCCGTATAGGTCTCCATACGGTCCGTATAGGTCTCCATACGGTCCGTATATGATCAGCCCAACCACACAGAAGGTTCCATATCAGAGGCAGGAAGTCTCCAAGACAAGGCACGGGTATACGGTCCGTATAGAATTACATACGGACCGTATAAGCTATTTCGGAAACCCAGGCTGGAATTGGAAACAGAGACAGCTGGGGAACTGAAAAGGAAGGCTTTGAATACGCGATTTCGGGCATTAAGGGGGATCATTCCAGATCTGAGAGATCATCTTGGATCCATTCTTGGTGCTTGGGAGACAAGGAGAACTTGGAGAAGAAGAAGAAGAAGTTTTGCAACGGATCTTCGGATTTTCTATTGTTTTTCTATGAACTCTTTCATGACTTTTATTATGCTTTGTTTTGAGAACATGAGTAGCTAAATTTACTGTTTCTAGGGTTAAGATGTAGTTGACGTTTGGTTTTACTTGTGTGCTACTTGAATTTGTGTTGAACGCTTAGTTTTTATCTTGTTGTGTAGTATTTTAATTGCTTGGTTTTTGCTTGCTTGAGTTTGATTAGTTATCCCGTTAGATAAATGCGCACGTCTAATTGTTAGGAGCCAAGTCTATGATACTCAACCCAACTAGACCAAGTATATGAGGTAGGTTTTCGGGCCAAGGAGTACTGAAAGGGAAACTTTCCTCAAGGCGAAAGTCCTTGGATACCTTTAGTAAACCGACAAGTAACTTAGATAACTTAGTCCAAAATTACGAAAGTTGAGGGTTAACGAATCTAAGAGGGGAGTAGTTGAGTCCGGTAAATCGGGTTCTAAGCCAAAATTGCGACAGCTGAGGTAAGGGACTTAGATCTGGTCGATGGAAACCCTAGACAAAAGTACCAACACAGAAACAGTAGTTGCAGTATTCACTCAGGGGCCTATACGGACCGTATAGGATTCTATACGGGCCGTATACCCTGGGGCCAGACAGATACGAAGTCTGAAACCCTGGAAACCCTTTTTATAATCTGAAAAACAACTTTTAATCTTGTTTTAATTATTTTAATATTGTTATTGATCAGTAGTTTAATATAAACAACCAACAAATCAACCTTTTCTTACTTCTAGAATTTTAGTCGATCTAAGTAGAGTCCTGTCGTTTTATTCCATCCCTGTGGATACGATACCCGACTATACCAACGGTAAGACTGTGCACTTGCAGTTTTGACCAGAGGTAGACTCGAGTTTTAAAAGGTACAGCTCGCTGTACTGAAACTTAGGAGTACACCTGTGTGCGAACAGGATCTTTATCCTAAAATAAATGTTAATAACTATTGAAATAAATAATGAATATAAAAAAATGTTTCATATTATTAAGTGCAAATTTAACAATAATCAAGTGTGTATTGAGGAATAATCGACTGTGCATTTTAATGTGTATAAAAATTAAGTGGAGTCTTTAAGGAATAAATTCATAAGAGATAATTATCCCACTTATTTAGTTAAATTTATAGAATAATTGAATGTATGTGCCTTAGTTTAATTATCACATGAAAAAAAAAAAACTAACAATCTCATAAAATATTCACAAGGTATTACTTCGTTTTATAATTATTTGAATATAATTTTTGTTAAGGTATTTTTTGGACAATGATAATAAATATTTTTATCAACTGCCAAGATTCATCATAAAAAATATAATAAATATATTTAATTAATATTTGATTATATTGAAGGCAGAACACCTCAGAATTCGCCAACCCCAAAATATATAAGAAAAAATAGAGCAGAACTAGGATGTTCTTAAGCTCACCAAACTTCTTTGTGAGCTTAACTCAAAAAACCATCAAATTGGTTTCAAACGACGCATCCAAACCATTGAAACCGATTTATTTCACGAGTGATGAGTTTACATTAACTTTATAAATTTTCAAACTAAGTTAATATAAAGTCAAGCGGTAAAAAAATGATGAAAAATGAACACATTAAAATTATTTTATAATTTTTTTTTTTTTTACAGTTTGACTTTATACTAAATTAGTTTGAAATTTTATAAATTTGACATGTAAACGCAACACTTGTGAAGTAAATCAGTTTCAACAGTTTGGATGCATCATCTGAAGCCAATTCAATTGAGTTTTGAATTAAACTCACAAAGGGACTTGGTGAGCCTCAAAACACCCTTAAAAACACCCTAGTTGTACTTAAAAAAAATATCTTCAAAAAACAAAATATAATTTTTTTTTGTCGTACTATCCGATCATATTAATGAAAATTTGTAACATTGCAAATGCCTATTTTTATATTCAGAAGTATCAAATCAAATCGTTAAAATAACAAAAACGTCGACAGAGTTTATTCTTTCTGCATCATGCGCGCAGCCAACATCAGTTATCTAGAAAGATACTTTTAAGATTTCATAATAAATATTTCAAAAAGAACGTCATTGACGACCTACTGGTTACATCATTTCAATAATTAATGCCGAATCATAAAGTGATAAACTGTAGCGTACGATGAATAAGAAGTAAAATTAGTATGAATGTGTAGATGAGTCAATAATTGAGTGTCTTGTTAAATAGTTATGCGTGTATTTTGTAAATTTGAATTGCGAATTTGAAAGATTAAAATAAATGTTAATAACTGTTGAAATAAATAATGAATATAAAAAAATGTTTCATATTATTAAGTGTAAATATTGATGAATAACCGAATGTGCATTTTAATATGTATAAAAATTAAGTGGAGTCTTTAAGGAAGAAATTCATAAGAGATAATTATCCCACTTATTTAGTTAAATATATAGAATAATTGAACCGAAATTTTTATTAATATACAAATTAATAAATTAATTTAACAATCTATACATTTTTTATAAATAATTTGAAAAGTATCCAAACCGATGACAGTGTAATCGGTTTCAGAAGATCAAACCGATCACAAACTCGTCGGTCACAGAAAATTGAAACAACTGACAATGTCACCCATTCCAGAACCGATGACAAAGTCATCGGTTTCAGAAGCTAGAACCGATGACAATGTCATCGGTTTAAATTTAAAATATTTTTATTTAATTAATTAATTTAATTAGAAAATATTATAATTTATTTATTTCATTAAAATATTAGAAATATTTTTATATTTTTTTAAATTAGATAGAATACCATATAATTTGATTTATTAGAAAGACTTAAACAAATAAACCGGATCAATATTTTTCAGATTGGATTTTCCGCGGCTATAAGAAAAATTAAAATATTTTTTTGTGTGTTATTGGAAAAAAAATAAAAATACTTTGAATCTGAATTATTGATCCCGGTTCAAAAATCACTTCTAGGTAAATAT
Organism: Carex arenaria; assembly: GCA_964058825.1. Taxonomy (NCBI): domain Eukaryota; kingdom Viridiplantae; phylum Streptophyta; class Magnoliopsida; order Poales; family Cyperaceae; genus Carex; species Carex arenaria. The sequence continues at coordinate 16,111 of CAXKVW010001204.1, read as the reverse complement.
AGAAAATATTATGGTCTTTCTATTTTTGAAAAAAAAATTCGCAACTTTGTAATCATTACAAAAAGGTATTTTAATCTGAGTCGTTCGTTGTTTTAATCTGATATAATTCTCGCATCAAAAAGTGTGCATTCTGCATCAAAAATCGTGCATAAATATATTATGCAAATTTTTTTGGTGGAATTTGGTTGAACCGATGACCTTTTATAATTTCTGGAACCGATGACATTGTCATCGGTTTTAGCTTCTGAAACCGAGGACAATGTCATGGGTTTCGAAAGATTTTCGAATTTTATTAAAAAAAATTGTACAGATTGTTAAATTTATTATTTCTTTTGTATATTAATAAAAATTTCGGATAATTGAATGTATGTGTCTTAGTTTAATTATCACATGAAAGAAAAAACTAACAATCTCATAAAATATTCACACAGTATTACTTCGTTTTATAATTATTTGAATATAATCTTGGTTAAGGTATTTTTTGGACAATGATAATAAATATTTTTAGCACCTGCCAAGATTCATCATAAAAATATAATAAATATTTTTATTTAATATTTGATTATATTGAAGGCAGAACACCTCAGAATTCGCCAACCCCAAAATATATATAAGAAAAAAAAAATTCTTCAATAAACAAACTCTAAGAAAAATAATTGTCGTACTATCTGATAATATTAATGAAAATTTGTAGGAAAGAGATCACCTGTTTCTCAGAGGATAGGATTTTTCTACCTCCAGTGCGACTGACACGTGGGTTCAGACAGGTTAAACATTTAAATATTAGTTTTAGTTTTGCTGTGAGTTCATATGTCAGTGACTTAAGACAGAAAAATCCTGCTTCCTAGAGAGAGAGAGAATTCGGTTCCAAATTTGTAACATTGCAAATGCCTATTTTTATATTGAGAAGTTTCGATCAAATCAAATCGTTAAAAAAAAAGTTGATTCTTTCTGCATCATGCAGCCAACATCAGTTATCTAGAAAGATATTTTTAAGATTTCATAATAAATATTTCAAAAAGAACGTCATTGACGACATACTGTTTACATCATTTCAATAATGCCGAATGATAAAGTACTGTAGCGTAATGAATACAAACTAATTAATGCAAACCTAGGAGTTGATTCAATCCTGCCAAAAAGAGCACAAAGACAGCTATACGCAGTAGCATGTAAGATGAGAAATAATAGCCACAATTGAAAAAATAATAATAATATGGAGAACAACAAAGGTGCCCCTGTGCCATACATCTAGAGCTGAATATCGATAGGTCTGATGGGCTCCAAACCGTTTGATCAGCTTTTAAGAACTGTGTGCACGGAAATTGAAGCAAACACGCACAAACATTAAAGTGAAGTTCACAGATCTTTAAGCGAATCAAACGGTATTGGAGTCCATCAAACCTGCTCCGCTCTAGATGGGATCATAAGGCCCAAAAAATAGTAAAATTGATCAGCGCATCAACGCACCAGATGGAATCATACACTGAATGAATGGCTGAGATCAGGTTTAAACACTATGGAAAATGTATTGTTTATGGATGATTAAATCTTTTTATTTGGAATAAGGTCACAAGGACTTTTGTAAATCGATCTTACAGTCACTTTTGTTAGACAGCTTTGGTGAGAATTAAATTTGTATTTCTTTCCGTAGAAAATGAGATCTACCATTATCTGTACTCAAATATCAAACTGAATATGTTTAAGAACATTACACTTTATTTATTAAATATTTTACCACAGAGTTGAAAATTTGAAATATATAACTAAAAGGGAAGAATATGATACTCTATTTAGTTGGCACTTTGCACAGCGCCTATGATTTTCATTACTTCTCTTCATTCATTCGGAATGTTATGAGAAAACTTAAACTTATTATATTTTAGGAAGTTCAAAATTCTAACTTATATTCAACTCTTTTGATAATATATTTTTTTGAGTAAATGTTGGAAGTCAAACCACCTAACTATTTAATATTCATAAAAAAATTTATTATCTTGATTTGAACCTATAATTTCTCATAGTGAACATTATCTTTGTCACTATATACCAAAGACTGATTCTTCTTACGAAAAATTTATTCAATATCCTCAATAATATTTTTAACTGAAAAATTAAAATTCGTAATGTATTATTCATTATTTTTTTAGTATCATTATACAAACTTCTGAACGCCATAAAACACTTCTGTCTAGGGGTGTTCAAACGGTTCGATTTGTTCGGTTTTCAACCAAATCGATTTTTTTTTGTTTAAATGGATCGGTTCGGTTGAATATTTGAATTATTTCGGTTTGGATGGATCGGTTCGGTTTAGATTTTTCAAAACCGACTAAACCGAACCAACCAAATTATATTGGTTCAAATGTGATTTATATTTTGTTTGGTTCAATCATTGCTTCATTTTTTTTTTAATTTTAGTTTAAATATTTTAGAGCATCTACATATTTTATATGGAATTGACCAACTTATGTATGAACATGGGTAATTTTCGTTGTTAATGACACTAATAGGTTTACTTCAGTTCGGTTCAGTTTTATTTTTGAAAATTGAACAAAAGTTTGATTTTGTTATTTTAGTTGAGTTTTGACCGATTCGACCATTTGAACACCCCTACCTCTATCAATACAAACTCATATATTTATGAACTTTTCATTTAAATACAATTTTTGTCTGTCGACATGTAATTTAAACTGTTCGTTTAATTTTTTTTCATAATTATAAAGACATCTACAGATTAAATAGCATACTATAATTATGATGTCATCATAATCATGTATTCGGCATGCAATGACATTCGGTATCAAACAAAAGCCGTAAGATAAGATAGCCTTCCAATTATATATGATTTGTGCTCTGCTGTAAGATAAGATATAAAGATAGGGCCTTTTTTATAAAGCATAAATAAAAATATTAAATTTAACCTGTCGATATGATTGGGGACGGATTTATAAAAAGCATAAAGAACGGAAGCGCAAACCGTTCCCCAATTTTTTTTTTTTACGAGAACGGAAGCGCAAGCCGTTTCCTGGTCATTTTTCTCATTTTCCAGCTGCTTCGTACCAACAGCACAGCAGCTGCAACAGAAAATCCGAAAATTTCCTTCTTCCGCGAAAAAAAATAAAATAAAATAGAGAGAACGGAAGTGGAAAACGTTCCCCATGCGAAAAAAAAAAAAATTAGTGAGAACGGAAGGGGAAAACGTTCCCCATGCGTGAAAAAAAAAAAAAAAAACACAGAGAACGGGAGGGAAAACGTTCCCCATGCGAAGAAAAAAAAAGAAAAAAAAAAGAGGGAGAACGGAAGGGGAAAACGTTCCCCATTAAAAAAATTTAAAAAAAAAAAAGAAAAAAAAAGATGAGGGGGACCGTAAGGGGAAAACGTTCCCCATTAAAAAAAAAAAAATTTTAAAATTTTTAAAAAAAAAAAAATTAAAAAAAAAGGAGAACGGAAGGGGAAAACGTTCCCCATTAAAAAAAAAAGGAGGGAGAACAGAAAGGGAAAACGTTCCCCATGGGAGGAAAAAAAAAAAAAAGAGAGAACGGAAGGGGAAAACGTTCCCCTGAGTTGCAACACATCCAGCCATTTAAATATGATCTCCGTAAATCTCAAAACTCCAATAATACTGGACCCTCCGGTTCCCTGAATAAAGCTATTTCCTTCTCTTCCCTTCCCATCACTTTCTCTACTCCCGAAAGCGTTCCCTCCCCCATTTCCATTTTCTGAGTACGTTCTCTTCCGAAGGTAAGTTACTCAAAAAAAAAATTTCAGCTCTCAATATTATACTATTTTTTGATCTAGTTATATATAATTGTATATTTTTCAAAGGACAACCAAACAAGCTTCAAATCTACAATTTTGGTGAGGTATGTAGTTTATATATTTTTTTATTAAATATCCGAAATTTTTAGTTTAAATAAGTAATTTTATTGTTAAATAAAGGGGTTAATTGATAGTTTTGGTATAAATTGAGGGTATATTAAGAAATTTCGAATTTTTTTAATTTGAGGGTATATAAATAAATTGTGGAAAATATTTTTGAGTGTAATTTAAGTATTTTAGCTTAATTTTAATAATTGTAGAATGATTTAGTAATTTAAGTTTGTGCATGTAGTATAAATAATTGTAGATTGATTTAGTTTTGTTAGTATAATTTTAGTAATTGTAGAATGGTTTAGTTTGTATGTAGAGTAAATTTAACAAATGTAGGAAAAAAATTATTTTAAAAAATTTAGGCTAGTTTTTTCCAATGTAATTATTTATTTAGGAAGAAAATTATTTTAAAACAATTTTAACAAATGTAGTTTCCTGTGTAGTTTATTTATTTGTAATTTTATGTATATTGTAGGCCAAAATGTATCACCAACCATCTTTATTGGAATTGCCTTTAGACCAACACAAAATACGCCGGGCGAGTACGGAGGTATTTGTCATAACTTCGTGATTTATAAAAAAAATTACTTATAAAGTTGAATTAAATTTTGGAGTTTAATTTATTATGCATGACAATTATCATTCCAGTCTCATTATACACTGCGTACTAGCGCCCGTTTGCCGGGCGTTCCTTATCAGCCTCAGATGAAATCAGGTTTGGTGAATCTAGGCTTGTATCAGATGAAGGATGTGACTAAATGCTACATTGATAAATGATTGATCACAGCTCTCGTTGAGAGGTGGAGGCCCGAAACGAATACATTTCATCTTCCGGTGGGAGAGTGCACAGTCACATTAGAAGATGTCAGTTGTTTGTGGGGTTTGCCTATTACAGGTAAAATATTTTTCTATTACTAATAATATGATATTTGTCTATCTAATGCAAGTATATATCTATCTAACTTTGTATTTACAGGAATGGCAATAGCTGGACATACTGATGACAACTGGTCACAACTAATTGAAGACTGTCTCGGACACGAAGTGTACAATGGATATGAAGACAGTGATGATGACTTTTTCTTTAAAAAAGTGGAGAACGAAGGCACAGAAGATGAGAGAATTAGAATATCAAAACACTACATGCGTCTCAAATGGTTGAATGACAGATTTGTAATTGTAAGTTATGCTCCATGGCAAATCCACCCAACTTGGATTTAAGTTCGGCTTTAGACTCAAAAATCTGTCCCACCGAAAATAAACCGTCGATTCTGGGTGTATAACCAAAAAATGCTTCATCCTTGTATGGCATCGACACATTATCATTAAATGCCGAACATGGATGTTGCAATCCCCGATTAACAAAGGGAATAGACGATTGCCACTCATTTATTACCTCTTGAACCCTAATCTCATCCTCAATTTCAGCCATATCATCTTCTCCAACAACTGGGATATCGAGATCAAGTTCTGAATCTGAGTCTGAGTCTGAGCCTGTATCATTATTTAGTTGGTCAAAATAATTATGCAAATCATCCGATACTGGTATTTCGGGGGGGACAGGTGAATCAGACACCGGTTTGTCTCTGCTACTTCCAGGTACACTACCCGGGTATGAGTCATAACTGTTCTGACTAACAGCTGGTACTGACTCAATCACTAATTCAAGAAGTTTAAAATTCAGTACCGGAGTGGCGTGTCCAACCACCATATGCCATATCATTTCGTGCTCTATGTTAATTAATTGGTATTTTTCTACTGAGCCAGGAGGTGCCGTGTTCAAACGCGCCCTGATTATCAGATCGAACTGGCTAGGAAGTAAACGAATACCAACATATACATGTCTTCTTAGTTCATCAAGACTGGTTGAGTCAGAAATCAGAAAAGTGCAAGTCGGTGTGTCTAAAATGTCACAATGATAGTACACATTTATTAAAACTTGAGACATTTCCTGAACAAAAAATTCACAATTAATCTAAATATTATTTTTAATTTTACATCTTAAAAAATAATAAAAATTAAAAAATAAACTTACTACAACCTTCAGACGAAAGCAGCAAATATAATGTAAAAACCAATCTGTAGATAATAGAATACTCGTTTCATTAACCTACACATTATTTTTAATTTTATATCTTAAAAAACAATAAGAATTGAAAAATAAACTTAGTACAACTCTCGGACGAAAACAAAAAATATAATGCAAAGGCTACTTAATTTTATATCTTAAGCAGAAAATATAATGCAAATGCTACTTAATTTTATATCTTAAGCAGAAAATATAATGCAAATGCTACTTAATTTTATATCTTAAAAAACAATAAGAATTGAAAAATAAACTTACTACAACTCTCTCGGACGAAAGCAGAAAATATAATGCAAAGACTAGTCAGCAGATAACATAATACTCAAAATTTAGAATTTTTTGAAGAATTTCATTGGTTTGTAGTATGTAAATATTTAGTATCGATATGAGGAAGGAAGAAGGAACGAAGTAAGGGAGAAAATTAAAGCAGTGGAGATTAATTTTTATAAACAAAAAAAAAAGGGAACGGGATCCCAACCGGTTCCCTCCCCAAGCAACAGCAACAACGCACATCGACGCAACGCAACACAGAAGGCAGCAGCAACCCAACGCAACAGCAACACACAAGGCAGCATGAATTCTGAAAAAAATGTCGGGGAACGGGTTGCGCTTCCGTTCCCGTAAAAAAAAAATGAAGAACGGTTTGTACTTCTGTTTCTTATGCTTTTTATAAATCAACCAGCAATCATATCGACAGGTGAATTTCAATTTTTTTATTTATACTTTATAAAAAAAAATCTCATAAAGATAGCCTTCAATTTCTTTCTATCCTGTCAATGTCAAATTGTCAATGATAGCAAGGTTTGAATTAAAGGTCCTTCCTTTTGTCTCGTTCTCTGTAAATCATTTCTTTGATCTTTTCTGATAATAATCTGACACAACTAAGGCCTATATTTGCAGCTTTATTTTGTCAAACGATGTGCTGCAACAGCGGGTTTGGATCCCAAATATATATTCACCTCTAATTTGATCTAATCTATTTCTTTTATGAGGAGGTTCCTATTTCTCATTTTCTCATACATCATTTATATGTTATATTCTTTATTTTTAATTTTAAAGTCCAAACAGTCCATTCAAACCGCTCAATATGATTTTCATATTAAAATATGTTTGGAGACCAAATTTTACATTTTTTAAAAATTTTTTACTATTTTTTTAGATTTATTGAAACTTACTGTTTTTTTATGGTCCAAATTTGTTTTAAAAACAACGATTTTCAATAAATCTAAAAAAAAAAAGTAAACATTTTTCAAAAAATGTAAAATTTGGTCTCCAAGTATATTTTAATATGGAGATCATGTTAAGCGGTTCGGTTCAACTGTTTGGACTTTAAAAGCGAAAATATAGAATATGAAGTATGGATAAGATATTAGGAGATGAGGCATTGGAACCCTCGTCTTCTTTTATATGCTCTAAAGGTAAAAAAAAGAAATTATTACTCTAAAAAAAAGTTCATTTCCATCAGTTGTAAAGGAGTAAGTTCACAAAGAAATATAGAGACAAGCTTCACATAATTTGAGAATTTTGACTTTAATCGCGTAATCAATATAATAAAAAAGAATCTCCCGTTATAATGCACGATTAAATTTAAGAATTTTATTATCAATCATTTGTATTATTTTTATCTTTTCAGGTCAGCTGGCGAAGAATATTATTGAGTTACTGACAGTTGCTTTATTAAATATTTCGCTAAAAAACAATTTGCATGTGCGACGCACATGCATTACGTAATACCAACAGGATCAGCTCAGATTATGCTAAATGGAAATTATGATATATTTCCTAATGAATTAAAAAGAATCTCCTGAAAATATTTCTTTTCTTGCAATGCTCATTTATTCTATGAACACCATACCCAAGAATATTTACATCATGTATGTCTCCGTTCAAATTAACAAAACAAAAGAATTGTTGAACTCAAAAGGAAAAGAAAAGAAAAAAATAGTATACCAGAAGGAAGCTATGGAACCCAGGGCAAGGCACCCACAGGGAGAAGAACACACCTGATCAGAGTTAATGTGAAAAATCAAAACCAATTGCTGAATTAAAAGCTTCAGTAAGTTCCCGAACCGCACCAACTCGATCGAACTCTTTCTCAGATTGTTTCAAAAGAGAATTGCACGCATGCAGAGCTGGCTTGTAAATTTAGTTTCAGAAGTTTGCATCAGTATCACCTTAATTTGTTGTTGGCTTAATTCCTTTCTGATATCTACATCGAGGATCGCCACATTCTTCCTTCGAGTGAAATGATGATAATGGAAACATCATCGTGATACTTCCGTCGGTCTCCTTGAGGTATGCTCACTAGTTCATGAAACTCCATACCTACAATCAAATGTGTCATATTTAGGATGCAAAAAAATATACATGTGCACTTACACAAGTACTTACCATGAACTCTGTAATTAATTACTGAGTTCCTGGTAAGCTACAATGCCAGTAAGTTATTACTCAATTGTTGCTACTTTTTCAATAAGGTATCGAATTTGTAAGCGGAAAGTCATTAGTATAACTATATTTATCTTTATTAGCTCTTAGCAATCTTTTTTGGTGGAGATGGATCAATAATGACAATTAAGCCTTCAGCTTTGATAAATCAGAGCTCCTATGGACTGGCAGAAAATTTTGTTAGAAAAAACAATTAATGCCATAACCAGCCTTTACGGGATGTACCGGACTTGTATACTTGAGCATGTATTAATTTCATATTTGTATTTGGTGTGGCTTACCATACTCATTGGCTGCACGGTGAAGAACCTCTTCAACGAGGTGCTGAGCAGGATCGCCATCAGGGTTGTTAGCAACAAATAGGTTTACTTCATTGACTAAATCTTCGTTAGTGAAATACTGGTAAAGCCCGTCAGATGACAACACAAGAAATTTATCTTCAGATCGGATTTTGTGATGATATAGACATGGCAAACACGTAATGTATGGCAAGGTGCCGACATAATTTTTTATTTTGAAGGCCTCGAGTAATTGGTCATTCCACTTTGGCTGCATAATATGTGAAGAAAAGGGTAAGTTTTAGAACAAAGGATAATATATACCTCCAGACCAATTTCCAAAGAATTTATCATATTTTGGATAGGGTGTTCAATTTTATTTTCATTTATTTTCAATTATTTTGGTTTTGAATTATAATCAGGATTCACAAATTGTCTTAAAACTTTGTTCTGCTCTTAATCAGGATTCACAAAATTTGGATACTGCTACTAATTATAGGTACATCAGCGTATTTCTACAAACTACTGAGACTTGTATGTTCTTAATTCTTGCTGTGATCACCCTCTCAAAAGAAAATAATAATTCCTTGCTGATGAACATGATGTAATATTTCTGTGCAAAATGCATTGGCTGTAAGTTACGGAACCACAAAAGTTAGTATAAGTAGATCAGAAACAGAAGCTCACACTCTTCAGAAAACCGGCACCGAAAGCTCTAGTGACATTCAATTTGCCCTTCACTCTGTCTTTTTCCACCACTTTGGGGTCATCCGGGTGCTCCATCTCGAGCCTCCTTACCTCCTACATATTTTTTTTCAAAGAAAAATTTAGGCAATGTGTTAAATCAATCCAATTGGACAGTCTTTCTTAGTGTCGATGCAATATGATTGATCGATCGATCCGGCAAAAAATTTAAACCTTAGATGAAGCAACCTTAATTACCTCATCATTGCTGGTACTGTGATCAGATGTAAGCTGCTTTGCAGTGAGCCCCTCGAAATCGGTCACGTCAAAGGCACGCCGTATCTCCTCCCCGCAAATTGTCATGTCATGTGGTGCTCTACCTAATATGTTACACAAGTCTGGCTCGTTCTTCTGTGCCAGAACGGCACGGCTATCCCCGACATTCATCAAATACACATGATCTCCCTTCATCAATGCAACAAGCACACATGACCCCATCATCACCAGTTCAGGATTTCGCGCCGCCATCTGATCGGCCATTTCAAAGTAGGCTTTCTCTGTTTTCTTCAAGGCTTCTGCCAAAGCATTCAAGATTTGCTTGTGTTGGACTTTGGAACAGCTCGACTGAGAACTTGTCAGTTGATTTCTCAGCACTCTGTTTACATTGGTGAGATTTACGCATTCATTCGTGCTGCAACAATCTGATTCTTGGTTAGTGTTTGCATTTGCGTTTGAATTTGAATTTGTGTCAGTGTTAGTATCTGAATCCAAGGAGATTTGATCGGGTTCATGATCTCCCACGAAAAGCCTTTTCAGCTCCAGATGTACCGACGGATAGAGATGTGACTGGAGAAAATCGGTGGCATCTGGGCCGTTGAAGCCGTCATAAATTCCGACAAAAACCCAGCTGTGTTCTTCTGAGACAACGACATGTACTCTGTCTTCTCCAGCTCTTCCTTGTGCCCATTGCACGCTGCTCGTATCTTCGACACAATGATCTTTACAACCTCTCTGACTGTCTCCCTCGTGACTTGCAACCCCATTGGTCATAGTAGAGTGCGCCTTCTTGTTGCGACACAGCTTGGAGAAGAGCCGAGCAAGGGACCTGGAGCTGCGGCGGCAACGGCGAGCGCGCCGATCAGCAATGATCTGAGAAATGGAGCGCTGGAGTCGGGCACCTGCACTGGAGTTGAGGGAAGAGCAGGAGAGGCGTGCATCTAATGGGCCAGAGAAGAAGCCGCTACGGTCGGAGTACAGAGAACCGGCTTCTGACAGTGGACCCGAGAGATGGCCAGACAAAGAGGAAGAGAGGCGGGACTGTAGAACGTTGGAGGTGAAGGAACGGGAGCTCTCAAATGAGGCTGCTGGAGAGGAGCTGTCGGTAAAGAGGCTTGAAGAGAGAGCTGTTGATGTATTTGCGCTTATCGCAGCTCCGTTGATCCTGACGTTTGAGTTGTTTGTGACAGGAGAAGCGTTAGCGGTGGTTGCGGTAGCTGATTGCTCGGGTTGGTAGGAGAAAGCGTGGCCAAGACTTTCGTCGGGAGGAGGCTCGAAGGAGACGGTGGCAGGGGACACGTGGGTGTGACCGGAGAAGCATGGTTTTATGCTGTTGCCCATTGTCAGAGCGGCATGGAGATGGCGATTGCTTGATTGGCTGTTTGTTGCTTTTGGTTTTTGTTTTTAGAGATGAGAATTGAGAAAGAGTGGATAGAGAAAGAGAGAGACAGAGAGAGAAGAGTTGACTTTGTGAGGCAGAGGATGGGAGGGGTTGAATGCTGAGAAAAAGAGAGAGAAAAAATAAATAAATAAAATCCTTCTTTGAGGAGTTGACTATGGATAAATCCAATAAGAAGCGGATTGGTGGGAGATATGTCTATTTTTGTTTTTTCTTTGCTTTTTTTTTTCTTTTGTATATTTTGACCATGAATAGGAGTGAGCATTAAATGTTCGCCTTTTTTACTCTTAATTAGCACTTTTATCAACACAAAAAAATAATTTGTTTATTATTCTTTTTAATTACTTCAACATCCACTCCAAGCTCAATTAATTCAAAATATTTTATTTTTTAATTTAAACTTCTGTCATATGAAAAGTAGATTAAATTATACTGAAGAAATGCAGAGGATTTATTTATAGTCAAGGTAACAAACTAACAATTATGTTTGTAATGGGTTCTGAACTGCAAATTCTTTGAAACAATAATTACTCTTGACTTTGCTAATGAATATTGAATAAGATGGGTGATTATAATAAAGAAGTGAGAAAGTCTATACAAGTGAGGTAGTAAATACAATGACTGAATGTAATGAGAAAATAAATGATGCAGTGGGGTGGGGGCCTATTGGCTTTTGCAATTGGGACTTTTTTTTTTTTTTTTTTTTTGCGGTCGAAAGTCGAAACAGCTTTTAAACTTTAAAAACATAATAAATAAATCCAAGAGGAGAAAAGATGGAGAGCTTTGGAAGACGTGCAGCCAGGCCTTTTCTAAATAGCATGTCAGATCTTCTGTGTCCTGTTGTCGTGTGTCCATTCTATTAGTCTATATTATAGTTTATACATATTACATAACGAGGAGGGTCCAATGCATCCAAAATTCTATGCTTCCATTTGCATCCAATTCTTTATCTCCTTTATCTTCATTTTCAAAGTCTGAATTGTCGATCCGAACCGCTCAACATGATCTTCATAATAAAATATGCCTGGAGACCAAATTTTATATTTTTTGCATTTTTATTTACTATTTTTTAAGATAGGTACAAAATCATTGTTTTAAGGAGATTCTGGACCATCCGATAAAGTAATTTTGTACCTATCTTAAAAAATAGTAAAAAAATTCTAAAAAATATAAAATTTGGTCTCCAAGCATATTTTATTATGAAGGTCATGTTGATTGGTTCGGATCGACTGTTCGGACTTTGAAAACGAAGATAAAAGATTGGGTGCAAATGGGAGCATAGAATTTTGGGTGCATTGGAACCCTCCTCTTACATAACATAGTAAGAAATGAATTATTCGGATTCGGTTGGACGAGGTCAAAAATTCGTGATTCGGGAATAATTCAGGTATAATTCAGAAATGATTCGGTATTTTCTGATCAGAAATCTTAGTCTTGTAAGGGAGCAAAACAAAAATATAACAAAAAAAAAGTTATAGTAAAAATTTGGGAAATTATTATTTTTTTTGTAAAATTCGTGAATTATTCGGAAATAATTCGGTCAAAATTCAGTCAACCGAATAATTCGGAGTTCAGTTCGACATCACCAAAAAATGAATTATTCACAAATAATTCGCGGATCTTGTTACTATAATACATAAATTTGGGTGCGTTTGGGTGGGTGAAGAATAACTACTATTCCGGATTAGCACTATTCCGAGCTACTAATCTACGTTTGGGTGTGTTTGGATTAGAGAATAGCCACTATTCTTTGTTTGTTTTTTGTGGAATTGTTCACTATTATACTAATTCTATAAAATATTGGAATAGCTACTATTCTCAAATTAAAATAGCTACTATCCTTGCACTATTCTTGATTCATCCAAACGCACCAAAAGGAAGAGCACATTACCATTTACCAATGTTAATGACCACAAAATAATGGCATACAAAGAATCCAAGTTCATGGCTAAGTTGACTTGAGTTTGATTGAGAAGGACGAATCTACCCAAGAATCTGCTCAGGTTAACTTCTCAGACAAAAGGAGCTGCATCTTTCGGGCTAGTTTTTTAATCCTCTCCATTTTATGGAAGTACAGGACTTATTTCTCAGCCGTGAAGTCAACAGAAACTAGAGTTCTAAATTCGTGCCGTGCCGTGCCGTGTCGTGCCAAACACGGCTTGACAATGCACGGAACGATTCTTATTTTATTATTTTTACCGTGCAGTGCCATGCCGTGTCAAAAATTGAAAGAGATCGGCATGGCACGGTTAAGACACGGCACGTTTAGGCACGCCGTGCTTAAACGTGCCGTGTCTTAACCGTGCCGTGCCTAATCATGACGTGCCTGTTCATGCCGTGTTGCTTTGGCACGGCGTGCCTTATTCGTGTTGATCGTGCCGAAAATTAAAAAAATCCAAAAAATAAGAAAAAAATTTCAAAAAATTCTTAAAAAATTCTTAAAAAATTCAAACAAAACGCAAAAAAATAGGAAAATTAAATAAAATCATAAAAAACGAAAAAAAGAGGAAAATTAAATAAAATCATAAAAATAGAAAGGTATAGCCGTATGTATATAGGAGAATAGAATTACTGTCGCCCGTTAAATTAAAAAAAAAATTGAACTTTCGTGCCTGTCGTGCTTAGTCGTGCCTAGTCGTGCCTAGTCGTTCCTAGCGTGCTTAGTCGTGTCGTCGTGTCGTGCCTAAATGTGCCGTGTCTAATCGTGTTCCCGTATCGTACCGTGCCTTGTCCCGTGTCGTACCGTGCCGTGCCTCTCCTCGTAACCGTGCCGTGTCGTGCCCTACAGTAGAAAACCCAAGCACGACACGCTTAAGGCACGGCACGTGAATAGTACCGTGCCGTGTCCTTATCGTGCCGTGCCGTTCGTGCCGTGTTTGGCCACGGTGGCACAGTTTTGAGAACTCTAACAGAAACTTTTACTTTTAGACTAGTGGAGCAAAATATTATTCAGTACTCACCAATTCAAGATGAAACTGGAGAGCATCCGATCTTGTGCCGTTGTGCGCCGTTAGTGGTCGAATGGCTGAGGATAAGTGTGTCAGTCAAGAGGAAGAGGGGTTCGGAATCAATTTTTTCAAAGAAACTGACAACAAATTCGGCTCCAAATTTCGACTCCCATAGGTACAGATTTTGAAATAATTCAGTGGAAATAGAAATAATATTTTTTAAGAGAAGTGATAAGTTACTCTGATACTACTTGACAACAGCACGTTTTAAATTCAACTCTATGCGTATATGTTTTGTTTGATTTGATGAGATATAGAATAATTTAAAAAGAGAATTTAGACAAAAAAAAAAGAGAGCAATCATAAGAAGAAGAAAACAAGAAAATATTTCATATGTTAATCAAAATTTTAGTCTAAAGAAAAATATGATATGTCATCTCTTCTTATAATACATCCATCACATAATAAATAACATAAAAAAACTAAAAATTCAATTTAAAAACTAACATCGCATAATGACAAACTCTTGAAAACTCTAATATAATTAAAATAAAATAGAAAATATAAATAGTCAAACCTAAAAAATAAAAATAAAATAATTTTTATTGAAAACACAACATAATTTAATTATACAATTAACCATCACAGGATCTAGAGCTGGGGTTTATCATTTTTTGGGCAGTATATTTTTAAAAATTACGGTAATATACGACACTGCAATTTTGTTTGTTTTATTGTTACATAAATAATTAATTGTTCATTATATTTATTGTTAACTGCAACTAGTTAACAAGTTGATTTTTGACATGTTTTTTGTACTGAACAAATTATATATATAAATATCCTTCAACAGATTGTACAGCATTGGACAGAATCAATAGTTCAATTATACAATTTGAAATTTGTAAAATTGAATTATTAATATAATAAAAGAATTGTCATATATAACCAGTCACTAAAATAATCACTGCGAGCGTAATATATTTTTTTATTTAAAAGACACATACAAATTAAAGTTGAAAATTTACCATCTAATTCATGGATTAGCACTATTGTTTACTAAAAGCTCCTCATGTCCCCTTTCCACAATAGAACTCTCCTCTCTTATACTAAAATTGTCACCGCCGCTAGGTTGGGAATCGCAACAAGGGACACCCTCGCATCTATCCATCGTTCCGTCAACCTACGTCACAAATAAAAACACAAGTAGAAACAATAAGAAGCCAGCTACAAATAAGGCTGATTAATGAGCGAGCATGAGCGAGTTGTGCTTAGGCAACATCATTTACACTTGTTCTTGTACTTAACAACCTCATTTGTCGTTGTTCTTGCGCTTTGCAACATAATTTGTCATTGATCTTGTGCATATGAACCTCATTTGTATTTGTTCTTGTGCTTAGGAACCTCATTTGCCATTGCTCGTGTGCTTAACAACCTCAATTGTCGTTGTTCATATGCTTCTTAACCTTTTTTGTCCTTGTTCTTGTGCTTAACAACATCATTTACACTTGTTCTTGTGCTTAACAACATCATTTGTCGTTGTTCTTGCGCTTTGCAACATAATTTGCCCTTGATCTTGTGCTTATGAACCTCATTTGCATTTGTTATTGTGCTTAGGAACCTTATTTGCCCTTGTTTGTGTGCTTAACAACCTCAATTGGTGTTGTTCGTGTTCTTAACAATATCTTTTGCCCTTAATCTTGTGCTTATGAACCTCATTTATATTTATTCTTGTGCTCAGGAACCACATTTGCCCTTATCCGTGTGCTTAACAACCTCAATTGTCGTTGTTCATATACTTCATAAACTCTTTTGCCCTTGTTCTTGTGCTTAGCAACATCATTTACACTTGTTCTTGTTCTTGACAATCTCATTTGTCGTTGTTCTCGCGCCTTGCAACATAATTTGCCCTTGTTCTTGTGCTTATGAACCTTATTTGCATTTGTTCTTATGCTTAGGAATCTCATTTTTCCTTGTTTGTGTGCTTAAGAAGTTCTTTTGCTCTTAATCTTGTGCTTATGAACCTCATTTGTATTTTTTCTTGTGCTTAGGAACCTCATTTGCCCTTGTTCGTGTGCTGAACAACCTCAATTGTCGTTGTTCATATGCTTCTTACTTTTTT
>CAXKVW010001203.1:0-95510 GCA_964058825.1 Carex arenaria | reverse complement strand
CCTTCTAGTATATTCAAATTCTAAGATATCTATTTTGAAAAACAATTGATCTTAAATCATTCGGCTTTGACATTTTGTCAGATCATGTTGGTTTTTTTGAAAATAAAGGACCACGATATTTTCTTTATTTAAGCGACTTTTGAACTGAGATCTATAACTCAGATCCAATATATATATTTTTTTCAATAAGGAAAAAAATATTTTAATTTTTCTTATAGCTGCAAAAAATTCGGCCTAAAAATGTTGATCCAGGTTATTTGTCACAGTCATTCTAATAAATTTAATTATATAATATTCCATCTATTTTCAATGAAATATAAAAATATTTCTAATATTTCAATACAATAAATAAATAAATCATAATATTTTCTATTTAATTTAAAAAACTCAAATTCGGAGAATAATTCTCCAGAAAGAGAACCTTTGGATCCAGAGATTTATTTTCCGGAAAGAAACTCTGGATCAAGAAAATAATTCTCTGGATCGGGCATATCTAGAAATAACTTCAAAATGGTTGTAGATTTATAAATTTCGAATTTGTTTTAATATTAATAATTTTTTTGACATTTTTCATATGCAGATGATATTGAACAATTTAAATCAATTGTTTGGACTTTAAAAATAAAAACATTAATCTATTGTACATATTAATATGCATTATGCATAGTACCATAACCTCACTCTTGATTTAATTTATTTTTTTATGATTATCAAAATTGACAAGTGATATTTTGTCTAAGAATTTTAATTAACTCATAGCACATTGAACAGCAATTTATTGGAATTGTACTTAGTCCACAATTCTTACATACCATATAAATGAAAAAAAGAAGAAGGGATTTTATGTATAATGTATCTTTTACCATCTATAAATTGCAAATGACTATTTTTAACATTATCAAATAATATTCCAATGTTTTGAATTTGATTGGCAAGTAATGCATCTGCCAAAATATACAAGTTTGTGTTCTTTAGCTTTGAGTTTTTTGTTTTTGTTTTTGGTCCGATATCAGTATATCACGAAAGTTAACGAAAGTTGCAGCCGTAGAAGTAATTGATATTATCAAGTATCTATACTTCAGAATTTCACCATTCTAACGATAACATGCATCAAGAATTCGTCTTTGGTTTAGTAAAGACAATACTTTTATGTTAAAGCTCTTAAATTTCAAATCTGACACTAAAAGAATTTCTGATGAATATTTAAAGTTTAAATGTTTGTTTATACTTTTTCCTAAAAGAAACACAATAAGAAGTACACTTACAACAAATCAAAGCAAAAGAGTGAGGCAATGGTATTAGAGAGATGGGCTACGGTGCATTACAATGTATAAGCCCTCTTGTACATTGGACTATAAACCGTTAGATTCAAAGTTTAAACAATCAATTTAAAGGGCTCAACATATTCTTCATATTAAAATATGCTTTGAGACCAAATTTTATATTTTTTTGAATTTTTTTTACTATTTGTTTAGAATTATTGAAAATCACTGTTTTTTTCAGAAATTTCTAGGTCATAGAAAAACAACGATTTTTCAAAAATTCTAAAAAAATAGCAAATAATTTCTAAAAAAAATATAAAATTTGGTCTCCAAGCACATTTTAATATGGATATCAAATTGAATGGTTTGGATCGGTTATTTGAAAATCAAAACCAATAATTTATAGTCCAATGTACAAGAGGGCTTATACATTGCAATGCACCATAGTTCAACTCTCTCTCTCTCTCTATAGTGTGGATTGGTTCATACCAGTGATACCACGGATTAATATCTTCATTTACAATTTTTTTTTGAGAAGTTTGGTAGAAGTTGCCAAGTGGTGAAATGCATTAATAAAAAAAAAAAAGTTACAGCTTGCAAGGTCTCATCGTACTAGTCCCCTTCGGTGAGACCTTGAAAGTTATAACTTTTTTTATTTTTTTTATCAATGCATTTCACCACTTGGCAGCTTCTGCCAAGCTTCTCATAAAAAAGACTTTGTATAAAGTTCAAACAATTAATCTAAAATGTTTAACATGATCTACATATAAATATAAAAATGTACTTATAGACTAAATTTTATAGTTATTAGAATTTTTTTAAATAAGTAAAAAAATCACTACTTGTAAACAATATATAATCTTTAGATCGAGTGATATTCTACATATTTACAAATATAGTTCAAAATTATAAAAAAAATAAAAATAAATGTAATCACCCATTACATTTTCATACAGATCAGGTACAAATCAACTACTTAAACTTTGTAAATAAAAATATTAATTCACTGTACAGATGCGCTATGCACAGTACCGCAGCCTCACTCAACAAACTACTTTAAATTCGTACCAATCTTATAATGAACAATCTGAATTTTAATTCGTGATGACAGAGACCTGATTCTCACAGTCATGCCACTGTTCCTAGATAATCAAAACATGTAATATATCTTCCACGTATTTTCTATTTTGGTGAAAGTAACAGCTCACAATTGACGGATGCATGAAAAAGTAGACCTAATGGTGGGTACCACGGGGTTGGGATGCAGTCACTGAGGCACGTTAGCTCTTTTTTTATTTTTTATTTTTTCTGTTGGGTTGGGTAATACTAATCATCACTAATCAGTTATTGGCTTATTGCTTTCCCCACTCATAACCTTTTAGCTCAAGTGGTGGGGTTCCTCTCCTATTTGTACGAACTTCATTTAATCATGTCGGGCAGATCCATGACTATTATTCATATTTGGTTGGAATGATTTAGATCGGATCTGAATGACTGTCTAACAAAACGCATGCCACTTGTAACTCTCTCCCTCCCCTTTTTTTTTTTCAGCCTGTCCCTCCAGCATTAAAAATCATAACATAATATTTTAGTTTGAACCCGGTCCATTCGTTATATACTTACGCGAATCTTAACGGGACCCTATGCATTACAAGCTTGGTCGGACGGTCCGTATGGACTATGGACCGTATCTCAAGGGATGCGGACTCCCTACATTATTATGAAATGAAGCTTTATCTGGACCATTGTATCAGAAATAAATGGTCCAGATGGTCTAGCGCTTTTGAATGAATTCTGTGCAGTGGAGAGGAGCCGAACTCATGTCTATATGGATCCCAACATCGGTCATCTGTCACTTTACGGGCCCACCATTCATCACTTGTGAATGAAGCATCGCTCGATCGCGCTTCGTGTTTGGGATATGACCAACAGCTAGACTTGCATGAAAAAAGCGCAGCGTGTTGGTTCAGCATCTGACCCGTTCATGCACGGAACGGATATCAGAGTGTCGTACTGTCTGTCGCGAACTCGCGCAGCCGCGCGACCATTTATTTTTTTCTCTTCACGGACAAAAGAGACATAACAGGTGAAAGGGTTAGAATAATAAACCTCAATATATGATACTGATGAAACGGGCAAAATGCCTTTTATCATCGTAGGAACGATGCCAGTTCGACATGTTTCCAAACAAAAAAAAAAGGATTATTTGCAGCAGCCATCTATTATAAAAAAAATATCGATTACAGGAGTAATAGAACAAAGATAATACGACAGCTGTAACCAGAACTTAATAAAGAAAGAAAATCCTACACAGAGGAGCAAATTCAATTGGTATTGATCCTTTACAAACTACAACTGATCCTTCGGCCTGTTTGGCTGTTTCCATGCACCTTTGACTGTAGAAAAACAACTGTTTGTTTGTGATTATTTACAATATTGTCTCGAAATCAGAGACGTAAGTCAGAGAATGGTTGTTGTAATGTCAGATGCCAATTTAGAACCCTAATAGGAGGGGTGGGGTTTGTATAATTAGGCATTATGCCTAAATTAAGGAATTACGCATTCGTCTTCTCTTCCTCTTACGTGCTTCCCTAAGAATTTTCAAGGAATCTTCCCTGGCTTCCTTCATCAAGTAGCTCTCCTTGTCATCTGTCAGAAGCAATTTTTAGTAGGAGAAAGAAATAAAACAAATCATACAGGTAGGTTTTGTTATGTTATTATGAAGTTCAGAAGTACGTTAAATTAGATTAAGCTACACAAGACAGCTACAACGGTTCATTGTACTTGTTATCATATCTTCTTAACAAGTGCAAAGAAAAGTATGATTAAATTTTCAACAAATTCTTACCAGAATACATTGCCAAAACCATGTCAAGATTTATGAAACTCAAAAGCAAAAAAATTCATGTGCAAAGAATATTGAATTACCCATTTCCTTCTTCAGAATAACACATGAAGCAGATCTGTCATTCTCCTCATCTGAGTCCAGGTTTATGAAATTATTTTGCTGAAATTACAACAGAGATTCATGTAAGACGCTGAACACATAACAAAACAGTACAAGAGCAACATGCTCATATGAAAATTTAAACAAACTTGTTCATGGCATTTGCACCATGTAAATGTGCAAACCACAACCATACATCACGATCGATTCAGTAAAAGTAAGTTAGTCTCCTGAATTTCTTATTTTTTAAAAAAACTAAACTAATCCGAACTAAGTGTCAGTTAAGGAACTCCCCAATTATGTCCCAACAGTTTTCATTGTGCAATAGACTTTTAATTAAGTGGAATTTGGTATCATAGAAGTCACATATGTGTCATTATGTCCCACGGACAGTGGACTCCCCTTTGCAGTTAAACAGAAAATCAGCCAACAAAATATAGAAATAATGACAAAACAGTAAACTTGTATGTAATACAGACTGGTAACTGTCCCAACAAAACCTAGTAACGAAGGGAATGCAAAACCCAGTTACAACCCAAAAGCATGCATGATGTACTCTCGTGTAATAAAAACCTACACTATTTATGTAAAAAAAATATCTCGATGCAAGTAATCCTCTACAAAAGAAAATAGCGCATTCACCTTTTGTCTCACAGAAGTCTCTTCCATTTTAGATCGTGAAGTCTGATGAATGCTAGTCGGCTTTGGCTGAACTAATTTCATATCTGGAGGCCTTGAAATGGGTTCAATTAGATTTGTGTCCAACCTAGCAAGTATAAAAATCAGAAATTTAGTAAAATAAAATTGACAAGGTATTGGGAGATATAAGCAAGGTGCTAGCTGGTTGTGTTGATTAAAACACAATGAAAATCAAAATTCCAGATCGTGTTAGTGATTTGATGAGATTCCTTACCAGTATGAACAGAGTGGTAAACTGGTATGTGGTGCATACCAGGATACAACTAGTTTTCATTAACATATAACACATTTCCTTTTAGCCAGCTTTGTGTTTCATTTAATAAATGAGAGCAATTTGAGGAGATATTTGGAATGTTGAATGATAATTGTGTAATTGAGTTTAGTAGGTTCAATTGCACATTAAGGGTAAATAAAGGCTGCATTGTACAATCGTTGAGGGTCAAGGGTTATCTTGTCTCAAATATTGTTGAATCATAATTTTAGGGGTACTGAGAACTGATACCATGAAATCAACAATGACCAGTGAGAGCATTTATCAGAAATAGTTGCAAACATGGTTAATTTTCACATTTTACAAATAAATAATATAAAGTATAGAAACATACAGTTTTCTCACTGGCCTGACATCCTTTACCAGAGGTAAATCATCACCTGTTCGACTCTGCAAATGAGAATAGACAAATTAGCAAAAAGACTACATCCAGTAAATACAAAAGGAATTATAGCTGCAAATGAGGAAACATACTATTGGAGGTTGGTTTGGGTTTTTGTGCCTCGAGCTGAAAGATTTGACGTTACTCACTATAATCTGCATGATTTTAAGTATATTTCAATAGACTGATACGGATTATTTTGTAAAAGATCAGTAATCTGACTAACCATTTTTATTCCTCAACTAAACATTACTACCAGGATCAACTCAAATTGTAGGTAGAAGATCAATGGGGAAAGCCTGAAGATGCTACATCCATTTAATCTATACCATTAAGTGCTCCATTTTGTAAATTCTATTAACCTCCACTTTAATCTATACCATTAAATGGCAAAAGGTCACAAGCTCCAAGTACATAACCAAATTAATAAATGTTTTCTCCCCAGTAAAGGACTAATGAATATAACTAAGTGCTTACCTCAGTCTCCCTGGAAAAGAGCCTAACAATCTCACTATGTAGTTTCGAAAAATTGGCTAAGATCTGATCTGGAATGGATGAGATTTGAGATGATATCTCATTCAGTTTGGTGGAATTCGAGTTCTTAGTCAATTCAGAAGAAATGTCCTTAAGGCTTCCATCAAAAAATTCCTTCACATTTTCTTCACCCTTCAGCTGTTAAGGAAATGATTGAAAAAATGTATTTTATCAAGTACTTGCATACCTCATTTACTGTACTTATTTAGTTTAGACCAGAATAACATATTCAAGGTTCAGTGAAGCCTAAGCTAAGCACATTTGTGAAATTGAAAATCAAACAAGCAGCAAAGAACAATAAGAGAAAGGAAGAACTCAAGTCGTTCTAATATCTTCAAACCCAATCTGGGTTTTTTCTGGTACAATTCAACACGAAAATCCTCTGGAATAAAGTGACATAAACAAATACTCACAATCTGTTGAAGCGAATTCTCAGTGGTAATCATCTTTTGTCGAATCCCATCAGCTGAAATGGTAAACATGACAAGGAAGAGGTTAATGGATGCAGATTTTTTTTATTTTTTTAAAAAAAAGGCTATAGCCCATTTCATTTAATGGATGCAGATATAGCCAGTTGGAAAAAAAATTATACACTTTACCACAAACTGTACCAAAACTAAACTTCTCAGCAATTAGAACCACTGATATGCCTAATTTTTACAACATAGATTGTGTAAAGGCAGGTACAGATAGCTTCATGAGTTACTTGTATTTTTGTACAATATCAGGTGTTTATTTTGCAAAAGTACTCGTAACCACAAAGAAATCATCCAAGAAATATTACTCTCAAGTAACACTTCCTTCACAGCTTTGCTTATTTGCATGACATCACTCTGGACAGAATCTATAATCATCCCCATCCTGCTTAGCACAGTTTCCAAATGCCGCAACCTTTGATCTATCTCTTCACTGACCTGATCTGTTTCACAATTTCAGAAGTAAAAAACTCCAAAAATTGTAACTTAAGAATAGCAGCTATTTCTTTTTATTAAAGGGCCCCCCGGTACCCCGGAATCTTTCAGATGCCTTTCTCAGGAGTCAAACCTGCACCCTTAGAGAGACAGGGCTCACGCCACTGTGCTAAGCCCGTGGATTTCAATAATGCACTTCGCCCCAAGCCTTGCCCCATTTTTGCCTCAGGGAAAAGGAAAAAGAAATGAAAAGAGGAAAACATAAATAAAGATATCTCCAACCCATGCCCCATTCTCTAGTTCAGATTTCCCCACATTCAACTTCCGTAACAAGACTACTGTAAATTCTGTACTGTATAGGAAAAGAATAGCAATGGCCTCTAACAGTATGTACCAGTACAAGCAACCATTGGCCTTGCACAACCGGGACTACCGTTAAGGTATAATTCAAAGGTGTTTAATTTATTTCCATGTTTATTTAATGAAGTTTTCCTTACTTTATTATTCAGAATTGTTCATTTGGTTTTAATTTAGTAAATATTTTAATTAGCTTAAACCTTTATTTATCTATTAATTTATTATTATTTGTGGTTTATATTTCATTAACAAAATTTAAAAATACAGGTTATTACAATTTTCAAGTTCAGACTTCCCAACATTCAACTTCCGTAACAAGACTACTGTAAATTCTGTACTGTATAGGTAGAAGGAGTAGCAATAGCATCTAACAGTATATACCAGTACAAGCAACCATTGGCCTTGCACAACCGGGACTAACATTAAGGGACACCTATAACAAGACTTACATCTAGCATCTCGAGCAGAGGATGAATTCCATCGAGGCACAGTGTTGGGAGTTACCCTTGAAAGCTGCATCTGAGATTCATCTCTGATACCGGAGCTTGTAGAAGGCAAAAGAAGGACTGACTTTGAAGAGCTATCATTTGAGCCAAGTCTCTGTCCAAAGACAATACAAGCACAAGAATCTAATGATAGTTGGATTATCAAGAGCAACAGATAAAATTAAGCAACTCCAATGCCCATCCCGAAATGGAGAAAAACGCACTATATGAACTGAAAAGAAAATTATAAATTTCACACAAATTCTAATACTAATGATCCAAAGGAGGTTTGGTATTATCAAGTTAAGTACAAATTATAATTTCACACAAATTAGTAACAGCCTTGCTGATCTTTTCCGGATAATTCTGAACATATAGTTGCTATCTGAGGAGTAAGTTATTATTTAACTTACTAAAAAGTTGAAACAGAGAAACAGTGAGAACAATTGACAAAATATATAACTTGGAAGCACTATTCTGATTAATAGTAGAAATCTGACATGTTATCCTAGGCTGAGTGCACTTTTTACATAAAGCAACTAAAGTGACAGAAATCATATAATTTCATGTTTGAGGAGAATTTGATTTTTCAGAAACATTTCAAGATTTAAATTCAATAGAGGCACAAGAATGATGAGGGCTTTCAGAATGTAATTACCAGCTCACAGAAAATTCATGAATAAACTAAAAAAAAAACAATGATAAGAGATCCACTCAACTACTTTACCTGATCACTAATCAAACTCTCATCAAACTGGGAGAGCTGAGATTGTGATGTCGTTTGAGAGAAGGATTGCTGAGATTGAGATCTCCGCTGTGATGCCCCTTGACTAGACATCATACTTCCCGTTCTTCTAAATTAAAAAATCAGTATGCTTAAAATCAGTTCAGAAGTACCAGAAAACAGAAAACTAGATTAAAACTGATATTAGAAAGGGAAAAATTCGAAACCTGGGCGGAAGGACGGAGATGGAGCTCAGATCGCACGCCTTGTTGATCCTGAGCTTCATCTCAGGAACACGGAGGAGTAGCGGTTGAGTTATTGATTCAATCCCTTACGCTAGATCTGATCTCGAAGCTTCGACTAAGGAGGTTTGGTGTTTGGAGGAGGAGATACTACTCTGGACTCTGGAGGGGGGAAGAAGTCTGAGTGAGTTACTGAGCGCCGGAGCGGGGGTGATGGAGGATATTTATAGGCTCAAAATTTGAATTTTAGGACTCACGGCCCAATGCTAAGTCTAACCCGAAATCGATGAGAGCAGGCCTTCAACGAATCCTAGTTTAATTAGTAAATTTTAAAAGGAAAAGTAATATCA
This sequence comes from Carex arenaria, assembly GCA_964058825.1. Classification (NCBI taxonomy): domain Eukaryota; kingdom Viridiplantae; phylum Streptophyta; class Magnoliopsida; order Poales; family Cyperaceae; genus Carex; species Carex arenaria. The sequence goes on along the minus strand of CAXKVW010001203.1, from coordinate 86,346 downwards.
ACAGTACGCGAGCAAGACAACAGTCAACACTCAACAGCACACAGGAAATCCATAAATATTGTAAGGCTATGTATTTTCATTTACAAAATTCAAACAATCTATGTACTGTTGAACATAATTTCCATATAAATTTTTTCTTGATAATCAAATTTTACATTTTTTAAAGTTTTTTTTCACTATTTTTTAGATAAGATTGAAAATCACCTAATCTAAAGACTTTGAACTATTTGAAAATAGTGATTTTCTATCTGTTAAAAAAATTCTAAAAAATGTAAAACAGTCTCTAAATACATTTTCATATGGAGATCGTGTTAAGTGGTTCGAATTGACTATTTAGACTTAAAAATGGAGATACAAATCTATAAGAGGATCGATTCGCGCTTTGCGAAGTTCCATAGCCTCACTCTGAGTAAATATATCTACTGAATCTGAGATGGAGCTAATATACTCCAATTAGAAAAAATTTAGGGCATCAATGTTACATGTCTTGCAAGCTTCGAAGCTTTTAAGAAAATGCAATCAGCTGACCACGGTAATCCATACATATTAATCAAATTTTGTGCAAAATATTTCCCTACAATCACAGTGTGTTATGGAATCTAATAAGCATTGTGCCAAAATTATGTTCGGTGCATACCTATTTGTATAAAAAAAAATTGTACTCCTATATTAATAACTATAAAATGAGATATATTCATAAAATTGTCTTAAATATTTTTTGTCCTATATTACTAACTATAAAATGAGATATATTGATAAACGTAACAACTGACTTTAAAGTTATATTACATTATATATAACAAAAAATGGCCGTATAAAAATTCGGTGCAATTTTGAAAATCCTTCGAACACCAATCAAATACACATAAATTTGAACCGTTGATTTTTAAATTGCTTAAAGAATGATCAGTTAGATTTTAATTTGCATTAAATTTAACCAACTGTTTTATTTAAATTATAGAACATAGTTATGCTCTAATTTTGATAAATGTTGTGTCGTTTTATGGTCATTGTTACCTTTCTCATTAATCGTACGCAAAAGTTCACCTAGTGACAACTTTGAACAAAATAATTATTGGACTGAAAAGTTCATTGTTCCGATAAGCTGTCCGTATAAGAATAGCAAAAATTGATAAATACTTTCACCGTATCATATTAATTTTTCGCAAACGATGAATTTATATATTGAGGACCATCCTATTTTTCACACCCCGCTTATCACGTATGTCAAATTTTGGGAATCATAATTTTATAACACAGATTTGTTCATTATTGTTTACATAAATCCTCTGGGAAATTTGTGTATTTTGAGAATTATTTTGGTCGTCAATCATTATGGATTGATTTGAGGTCGTCAATCATTATGTTATTTTGGTCGTCAATCATTATGGATTGATTTGAACTGTTATATTTCAAATCACTTAATACATGATAAATAATTTTATAATAAATTTGATAGATGAGCTTCTAAGCTTATTAAAATCATAGAATATACCTATAATTTTAAATTTTAAATTTGTCTTTTGAAGTTAACTTTGATAGCATGTCAGTTATGAGCGTCCATAGAATAGATCAAGACCATATATTATAATTGAACCGTTCGCATGCCTATACCTGATTAGCTTTACTCAAAAAATTATCAAGCAAACATATAATAGTGTATGAATATGATCTAAAAAAAACAAACAAATAGATATTGACTTCTCAAACATTTATTCAAATTTTTAGGATAAATTTCATGAGAGCTCACTAAATTTTGTCATTTATCATGAATTAATCACTCAAATTTGATTTGTCATTTTTCAACTACTAAATAGACATTAAATTTGAGTGACCAATTCATAACAAAGAACAAAATTTAGTAACATCTAGCAAAATTTATCCAATTTTTTAGCTATTAACAAGTACATATAGAGTAAGTCAAAATAATATATTTCAAATGAAAAGTCAGCATCTTCAAAATCCTTAAAAGATTTATTGTAGATATTTAAAGATACAGGAACAAACGTTCCACCTTTATTTTAAAAAAATGTTAAATAACTATATCCAAATCTTTATTTATCTCTAGGGATAGGAGAATCTTCATAGAAACAAACCGGAGATCCACGAGTAACACTGAAAAATGATAAATACACAATTTACCCTTGGAATAAACACAAACTACCCGTTCTCCCAATTTACGGAGAGGCAAACACTAGGGGTATGTTTGGATGCACAAGAATAGCTAATGTTCCTAGAATAGCATTGCTATTCGGAACAAGGTGCATCCAAACGATTTTTAGAGCTATTCGGAATAGCTACTGTTCTTAAAATAGTATTGCTATTCGCTATTCTTACAAAATATGGAATAGCATTTGTTGCTTTCAATATTAATACTAATCTAATGTTTAAAATAATATTAAATTACATTTTAATATTTAAATTAATATTATATTATATTATATTTAATCTAATATTTTATTTAATACTAATCTAATATTTAAAATAATATTATATTACATTTAATAATTAAATTAATATTACATTGTATTATATTTAAACTAATATTTTATTCAATACTAATTTAATATTTAAAATAATATTATATTATATTTAATCTAATATTTTATTTAATACTAATCTAATTTTTAAATTAATATTATATTACATTAATATTTAAACTACTATTATATTACATTTAATATTTAATATAATATTATATTACATTTAATATTTAAACTAATATTATATTATATTTAATCTTTAAACTTAGATTATATTATATTTAATACTAATCTAATATTTAAAATAATATTATATTACATTTAATATTTGAATTAATATTATGTTGTATTATATTTAATCTTACACATAAATTATTAAACAGTAACTATTCACTCCAAACCCTATTCCAAATATGCAATCCAAACAACTTTTTCACTGTTATGAATAGCACGTACCCTAGGAAGTTTGGCAAAGGAATGTTTTAGAGGACGCATGGACCAATTACTTCCCATTCTGCAGGATAGAGCTACTTAAAATTTATTTTATAGTACAAATAAGGGTGGTGTAATCGGTCCATTCTGCAGGATATAGCTACTTATATTTTATTTTATAGTACAAATAAGGGTGGTATAGCTACTTCAATCGTCTTGAGGGGAACAGCACCACCCATATTTTCCTTGATTCTTGAAATTTGGTTAGAACATGCATATTCTTTGAAATTTTCAAATTGGCCTTAAATTATGCAAAACAACATTTTCAGGATTCCAGGGTCTTTAAGCTTGCAATTCTATTTTTTTTTTTTTCAAAAAATAAAAAAATAAAAAAGCTTCCTATTTTAACTGTAAGGTCCAGCCCATGGTATCTTGTACGAGACCCATTTGGAGACTTGTGAGCAAAGAATAGAGCTCTTGAGACACCACACCTACTCCTTTATTTCCATATTCGATTCTGCAACAAAGAGGGATGGTGTTATCAAACAGGTATGTCCCAGAAATGACTACAACTGGCTTCACCTCCAGAGATATGCCCCAGTATAAGAATTTATACAGGTAATAAAAGGGATGACTGCTATTAGATAAAAGAGCAATTACTTACGGAAGGTTTTTATTTATTTTTTGGAAGAAGTAGCAAAATGCTACCTGTTTCTCAAGGAAACAACCACAGTTACAACTTACAATGTCCATGCATCCAAATAGCATAAATTAACCCGGAAACCCCATCTATGCTTAAGTATCAAATTTTCAGCTGACAAAAGGCTTATTATTAAAATAGGTATACCAAAGCTCAAGAGAATATGCTGAGTCATGAGTGCAAGGGCACTAATTAGTAAGGAGAAAGAGGCAACATCACATACTGCATAATACAGAAATAGATACTCTGCCGATAAAGTTATTCATTACTGTACCAACCAGAAACCTGACCTTTTTTAGTAGCGAGTGCTACCAAAAGTGATACTACTACTAGTCTGAATAATTGCTTGTATTATATTTATCTTTTGTTTGTCCTTCTTTGTCTTTCTTATCGAACTTCAGTACAAATGAGTTGAACTAAAGCTTGAGAACCGCACTGAGAAGTTGATAAAGTAGTTACCTTTTGCCAAGATATGTGATGCTTCCCACCGGGGAAATAACAACGGCTGTTCCTGTGCAAAATACTTCATCAGCCTCAAGTAGTTCTTCTACTGAAACAACTCGTTCCTCAACCTAAAGGAAGACATCAAGTAGAAAACTAATGTAAAATGCAAAGCAAGCAACATCACTGAGGTCCAATTGCATGATCAAGTATACAATGAGGCTCCATTACATCATTGAGAATTGATGAAGACTGAAATGCATGATGCAGAGCTGTTTAAGGGTTAATTGCATGATTAGGTTAACTGACAAAAAATTCAGGGCAAATCAAGCTTGACTGTTAAATAGCACATATGATGATTGCTCGATCACCTCTCTCTATTTTTACCCCCCTCCCCATATGTGTTGAACTTCATGATTTATGCAAGGTTAAGTGTTAAATTTGGGGGCTTAAAATCTAGTTATAGCCAAGTATCGCCATGTATCAAAGCTTGCTTAAGATATGGTACCATGCCAGTCAGATCTGGCGTCTATTAAGTACTTTCAGTAAATGATGTATTTCAGAAGAAAATTTGCAACCTGATAGCCTTTGCTCCTAGCAACATCTATTATACTCTTGCGAGTGATGCCTGGTAATATTGTTCCTTTTGCAGCTGGTGTGGAAATGACATTATCCTGATAAAATAAACTTGTCAGCGTTACTAACTAAGACAACAATTATGCAAAATCAAGCCTTTAGAGGAAATCAAAGTCCTATTTCCTACTTAGACCTTGGTAATTGGTTTTTATAGCTTGATTTAGGTACCTTCAACAGTACTTAGCAGGGCTTGCAATAATAACAGGTCAGGTCAACTATATTTTATTATTTACCTTCAACAATACTTAGCAGGGCCAGACAAGACCATTCATAAGGTTGGGATCACAGATCTAGCACCAGAGCCATTGGTCATAGATCAACAACTAGTCCTGATTAGACCTTCATTTGTTCAAATGTTTTAGCTGTAAGATGCTTTTATCGCAAATTTGTAAAATCCACAAGAGAGTAGGGTAATTGGGCTTGTAAGAGTGTTGAGACTGTAGGCTTTGTATATGACAGCAACTGGTTGAATGCCATATTTGAGAATTTACCAACCCCTTTTTATATAATTGTTTATATAAATCCTGGATTGGACCAGCTCCAGTGGCGCAACCATAGAATCATTAGGAAGATAGATCTGGTTGGGAAATGACCTGACAAACCTCATCCGACCTGCTCCATTTTAGGTTGATAAATTACATTTAAACCACCAACTAATCAGGTGAAAACACAGGTCAGTTGGGCCTGACCTGTCAGATCAACCAGAAAATTGAGCCCCCCCCCATAACACACACACCCCAACCAGTACTTGGAAATTCTGAAATTATATTTCTTCTTGACTTTAAGCCAATATTGGTGTTAGACTCTGAACTAATCCCTAATTCTCGCACCACTCATGCGCATTATGAACTAACAGATTTAGAGTATGATACAGCAGCCAGAAGACTATAATCCTTAGTCAATAAAAGATACATTCCAAGAAATCAAGCCCAAGTTGAAATCTCTATACTAGTTCTTTATGACTAAAATATCATACTTAAAACACAATTTGTGACCCGGAAAGGAACGATAACAACTTAAAAACAAATGGAGACAAACAAATGATAAAAAATCCATTAAAATGCATACAAAATTCAAACAAGGAGTGGCACCATACCTTGACAACAAACACATTACAGGAAGACACTTCTTCTAGGTACTTCTTATGAACTGAGTCCAAATATAAAACATCAGAATAGCCTTTCTCCTTGGCCATTTTTTGTGCCTTCAGTACCTATAGTAACATGGATTATCCTATTACCGTCGTAATTGCATTTTAAGAATCTCAACAGAGAGAAAAGGTTTTGGTGATAACATAACCCAACAAACTTTTGCCTTCTAAAATATGTATTTGCAGTGTTGAAGAAAACAATTAAGACATTGACTCATGCTGAAATTATTAATTAATTTTTGTTCTTCAACTTTCTTATTTTTGTAATTATTTCTTTAGGTCCTTTATCCTCATCTATTTCACTTATATTTGTTCACATGTAATATATTTTTCTTCACTGAATCTGTGTGATGTTAACATCATTAATAAGCTTCAATTCTGTTCAAGCTAAAATTTAGTACATGTGTATATACCTATACCCTTTGGGTTGACATGTAATCACATTAAAAGAATAAAAAACTACCATAAAACTATAGAGGAAAAGCTAAACTTATTGGATTAATTAAAAATATACTAGCAGTTGAAAAAGAATTTTATAATTCAAGGTAGTGTAAGAATTGCATTACTGAGGCATAGTTTCCGATAGTCTTTATCCCTCCAGTTCCACCAGGTGTAGCCCTATGGAATTCTTTTTCAACTATCAGATTTATTGGAGCTAAACCTTCCTGAAAGAACAACAATCAATTTATGTATTGAATTTCTCTGACATCTGATCAGGGTTGCTAGCATTCAATCATATGATCATTTCACCCATAAAACATTGATCATGTTCCCGGCTATTTTTTTTCCCTCTCTGTGTTCTTCACTTGACCAATACTAAATTGCAGAGTTCACAGTTAATTTTAGATAAACTGCAATAAATGGAGAGCTTAGTTATGGTTTTCTTGTGTAGCTGTTGGTTAGTGGCAAGTTCTAGTTAATTCAATCTTAATGCAAATTTCGGTATTTTACAAGCAGGTGCAAGTACTGGTAAAGCCAGTTTCTATGGAAACTCAAACCAATATCACATTTATTTATATGCTAACAGAAAAGTACCAAAGAATTGTGTAAAAATCAACCTTAAAGTAGTTTCCAACAGGAGAGACATAAATCATAAAAATGTACTCAGAAGCCGGCACAAGACTAAGAACGGGCCCACTTCCCACAAGCAATGGCCTAATATACAGTGAACCCTTCCCTGTAGGCGGTATCTGAACATTATCCAAAAACAAAGTTAAATATACTACAAGATGTCAAGTACACTTGTGGTCCTTATGGAGGTGGAGCACAATTTTGCAATTAATTATGAACTAAAACATATTAACAGAAGCATATTTATGATTTGTTTTTTGGGCCCGCCAGGGGGTGCATGTGGCTCCGATCCTGGGTCCTTAAAATTCACATGATTTCTGTAGTTGCTATTTTAGTTGAGATGTTCCCATTTGGCCCATTTAACATTGTTATTTGTGCACTAGTAAATGTGGCAACAAGCAATAAGCCACACCTAATTCTCTGATCAAAAAATTCAAAGCAACACTTGACTGAAATGGATATCATAAGACAGTTTAGTGCAAGTCATGTATTCAATTGAGAAAAAAAGAAACTGACATGCTCTGAACTTGGCATTACTACTTCAGGAATATTACTTACCCATCGTTTATTTGCCAGAACAGTTTGTTTTACAGCATCCACAAACTGCTCCACTGTTGGTGCAGGCATACAAATTCGTTCTGCACCTGCAATCATCCGTAAGGCATTCTCTTCTGGGCGAAAGAGCAATATCGACCCATCTTCTTTCCTATATGCCTTCAGACCTTCAAACAACCCCTGTCCAGAAAAATAAATAAAGGAAAGAAACAAAAGCGCATATCAATCTATAAAGGAAATCTTTTATGGCTATAGTTTTTTTATGGACTGAGATACCTTTGGGTTATTAAACCTAAATGGCTATGTACATTACAGGTACTAAGTCCTAAATATAGAACGTCATATTGGCAGTATAGTTTCAGTAAGTCATGTTAACCAAGTGAATATATATGTTTTTGTTCTGATATATCACATAAAAAAGCTGAATCAAGATTAAGCATACAACTAACCTGCCCATAATTTAAGACTGCAGCAGAAGGATTCAACTGGATTGGCCCGAAAGGCAACAATTCACCTTTATTAAATGTCCCGTCAGAAGAAGATTGCATAATATACATAAAGTCGGTTTGCACCAGACCAAATCCAAGCCCATCCCAGTCTATATCAACTACCTCTGAAGCCTCTCTGTCAAATGCACCAATTTTCACCAAAAGACCTCAGTGATCTGGGTGTTGACAGATTCAGGTACTGGATACTAAGCTTAGTTTGACTTTGTAAACCTCATTTTGTAAAGGGTTATATCAAGCTTGATTAAAGAACGTTCAATACTTTAACCCTCAAATTATTGCATTTACCCATGTAGGTTCAATCTTCGAAGAAATTAAAATTCTAAATCAATTATAGAAAGGTAAAAGTAATCATGCCTCGTCATGATTCTTAATACTGTTGTGCCTATTTTCAAGACATTATTGTAAAAATTCAATTGCATGGTCCCAAAAGTTCTTCAAAGCAATTAGTGAAAGCGTGAAACATGTAGTACTTACAAAGCTTTCTTGGAAAAATATGCTTTGCACATTGTTGACCCAGTAGATAAATGTGAAAGCGACCACAACGAACCAAAATGACTCTCTACCTAAAGGTATTTGCAAAGGAAAAATAAAACAAGAAGATCAACAGTGTTGTCGATTCAAGGATTTACTTAGTCTAGAGGAAAAAAAAATCAAGGTTTATTTTTTTTTTTGCAATTTTATAAATTAGAATTGAAGTTTTCAAAGTTTTTGTCAAATATCCACTTCATAGGCCCATCAAAGTAATAGTGTACTGATCAAAAGAACAGATTGCTAATAATTTCAAATAGTGATCCTTACTAAAAGCAGATTACAATCCTGGTATATTCACTATCAGTGAGCATATGAACTAGTTCCTTGCTCAATTTCTAACAATTATGTTAATTAATCCTGTTATTAATCAGTAAATAAGTTCGATGTTTATGCTATGAAATTGATACCTTTGCAAGTCTTGTCTTCAGGTAAGAACGAGAATAATTAATCATGACAAATAAAGAAACCAACGACCATTTAAGAACGACGGAGAACTTCATAACCAGACAGATTTTCAATTGGCCACGAGAACCAGGAGAGGAGGGATAGAGAGAGGAACCTTAAATGAGGAAGGAAGAGAGAGGGGACACTGTTTGCCGTTGCTGAGAGGAGCAAGAGAGGAAGAAGCAGCCATAAAGGCACCGTAGCTGGAACTAAGCCTAGAGAGTAGAACCCCTCTCACCATGTCTCTCTTCAGTCTCGTTGTGTGCGCGCTCGTCTCTCTCTCTCCGAGGAGTTGCGAGTTGCGACTATCTTTTCTTTTGCCTTTGACTGTGGTTTTTAATTTCCGGGGGGCGAGCATGGATTGGACACGTGAAGGGACGTATTAAAAATGGACGTACATATCCACAAGTTCCAATTTGCAATGGGTGTTCATGAACGCGTATCCTCTGCATTAACTCAAAAGAGAATCTTTTGAGTTAATGAATCTCAACCATCCCATCTTCTTTAAGATCTGTGCAGATTTGATCCGCACCAATATTAAAGTCCCCCGTATTAAAATTAAACGGACAGATTGACTCCGCTTAAAATCAGACGGTTAAAATGTATTAACTCAAAAGATTCCCTTTTGAGTTAATGCAGAGGATACGTGTTCGGGTGTTCATTTGGTTTTCAACAGCAACCGATAAGTGTGAATAAAAATAGTTCGACTTTTCGGTTTGAATAATTCGGTTCGGTTGAATTTTTTTATTATTTCAATTTTTTATATTTGATTCGGTTTATTTTTTTTATATTTCGATTCGAGATTGATATATTTATTTCTAAACTGTTAAATGCTTTTATATATATTGAGTTTTGTTTTTCTGAAATTTAATCTTTCAATTCAACTAAATAAATCATAATTTCATTTTTTTTATTTGATTCTTATTTGATTGGTTCGATTAAAATTTTGAAACCAAATAAAATTTTAATTCATTTTTAATTAAACTAACCATTTGAACGCTCTTTTTTTAGAGAACATTTGAACACTCTCCGCCGAAATTTTTATAAATATACAAAATCCGAAATTAATTTAACAATCTATACATTTTTTATTCGGATTTCCAAATCTATCTATACCGATTACAAAATAATCGGTTACAGCCTATCAAACCGATGACACAGTAATCGGTTCCACACTTGTCAAACCGATGACCAAACCATCGGTTTAAGCCAAGCACGATTTTTGATGCTTTCTGCACACTTTTTAAAACAACGAACGACTCAGATTAAAACACTGTTTGTAATTATTACAAAGTTGTGCAAATAGTGTTTTAATTTTTGTTAAATTTTTATTTTTTCAAAAATAGAAAGACCATAATATTTTCTGTATTTACCTAGAAGTGACTTTTGAACCGGGATCAATAATTCAGGAGTGAGCCTATGGTACTATGCATATCACGGATGGGTCCGTGATACGGTTCAATATCTTCGTTTTCAAAGTTCTAACGGTCGATCCGAACCGTTCAACATGTTTTTCATATGAATATGTACTTGCCGACCAAATTTTACATTTTTTAGAATTTTTTTACTATTTTTTTAGATAGGTATAAAATCACTTGATCCGAAAATTCTGGACCATCCAAAAACAGTGATTTTCTGCCTACCTAAAAAAATAGTAAAAAAATTCTAAAAAATGTAAAATTTGGTTGGCAAGTACATATTCATATGGAAAACATATTGAACGGTTCGGATCGACCGTTAGAACTTTGAAAACGAAGATATTGAATCGTATCACGGACCCATCCGTGATATGCATAGTACCATAGGCTCACTCATAATTCAGATTCAAAGTATTTTTATTTTTTTCTAATAACACACAAAGAAATATTTTAATTTTTCTTACAGCCATGAAAAATCCGATCTGAAAAATATTGATCCGGGTTATTTATTTAAGTCTTTCTAATAAATCAAATTATATGGTATTATATCTAATTTAAAAAAATATATAAAAATATTTCCAATATTTTAATAAATAAATAAATAAATTATAATATTTTCTAATTAAATAAAAAAAACTTAAAATTTTTTATTTTTATTGAACCGATGACAATGTCATCCAAATTTAATTTAAAATATTTTTTTTTTATTTAATTAGAAAATATGATAATTTTTCTTTATTAAAATATCGGAAATATTTTTTATATATTTTTTAAATTAGATATAATACCATATAATTTGATTTATTAGAAAGACTTAAACAAATAATTCGGATCAATATTTTTCAGATCGAATTTTTCATGGCTGTAAAAAAAATTAAAATATTTCTTTGTGTGTTATTAAAAAAAATAAAAATACTTAGTCTGAATTATTGATCTCGGTTCAAAAGTCACTTCTAGGTAAATACATAAAATATTATGGTCTTTCTATTTTTGAAAAAATAAAAATTTAACAAAAACTAAAACACTGTTTGCGCAACTTTGTAATCATTACAAACAGTGTTTTAATCTGAGTCGTTCGTTGTTTCAAAAAGTGTGCAGAAAGCATTAAAAATCGTGCTTGGCTTAAATCGATAGTTTAGTCATCGGTTTGACAAGTGTGGAACCGATCACTGTGTCATCGGTTTGATAGGCTGTAACCGATTATTTTGTAATCGGTATAGATAGATTTGGAAATTCTAATAAAAAATGTATAGATTGTTAAATTAATTTCGGATTTTGTATATTTATAAAAATTTCGGCACTCTTCGGGTATGTTCCACAGCAGCTATATTCATGAATTTCTACAGAAAAAATGATTTCATTTATAATTTTTTCTACTGACTGCCCGAACACTGGTAAAAAAATATTTGTTCTCATAAAATTTACACCATAATTTCTCTGTGCCGAACAAGTCTCAAAAGTTTTGATTTGGTATTTCTTTTATATTTTTTTCTTGTGTTTTGATGATGGGTATTTTTTCCAGGAAGGTCTCGTTGAGGATGACTTTTACCTCCTTTGTCCGTGTATTTTTTTTATACCATGCGGAATTGGAATGGACAATAAAGAATTTGAATTGTTTCACACTTCTAAAAAAAATGGTTTGGTATTTGACATCCATAAATTATTTAGTTTTATCTAGTAGAACTAGGGTGTTTATAAGTTCACAAATTTTTTTTTTTTGAACTCAATTATATCATATTCACTTCAAACGATGAATCCGAACCGTTGAAATTCATCTACCTCACGAGTGATACATCTACATGCGAAAAATTTAAACTTTTGAATTAATTTAGTATAAAATCAAGTTGTCAAATTTAGAAGATTTATAAATTAATTTTAATGCATTTATTTTTTAATAATTTTTTACTACTCGACTCTATACAAAATTAATTTTTTTTGCATGTAGCTAGACACATCACTTGTAAGTTAAATAAGTTTCAACATTTTGAATTTATCGTTTAAAACTATTTTAATAAGTTTTAAAATTGAATTTACAAAGAAACTTAATGCACTTAAACACTACAGTTCTACTCAGTTTACTTTTACCCATCACCATGGAGTCTGAGGTGCAACCGTGTAAGTCCCTCACTAGTCAAATTTATATCCTCTGAGTTAACTCAAATTTTGAGTTAAGAGCTAGACCATCTGATTTAAATCCGCACTATTATTACATAACTCCATATGTTATAATTGTGGGCTGAAACAATGTGTTAATACAGAGGATATGGATTCTAGTCGAACCGTGTAACAGATCCGTATATCAGTATCAGTATCAGTACTATCAGTATCAGTACTTCAGTACTACTCTAAATATCACGTTAAAAAATTTGGTCTCCAAATGCCTATCTACCCAAATGAAATCTGAACCGTTCATTCAGTAGATCTGAGCCACTCATCAAAACACATTTCAATCTCAGCCTTTAATTAAAAGAATGATTTTATAAATCTATTTGATGTAGTCAAACGTATAGAAATCTAAAATTAATTAAATATGTACCCGCCACATGAAAGAGCACATAGAAATTAGTACTGTCTTTTTCTTTCTCCACTTTTTCTCTTCCCAAGGTCCTCCTTTTTCTCTTTTCTTCTTCCCCACGCTTTTTTTTTTCTATGTTGGTGCAAGAGAGGAGAAAGAGAGAGATTGCGAGATAGACAGAGAGAGATTGCAAAAGAAAACCCTTTGAGAAACTCAGAGAGAAGAAAGAGAAGAAAGAGAGAGATTGAGAGAGAGAGAGGGATATTTCAACGAAACCCTAGAGGGATAGAGAAAGAGACCTAAAGGGAGGGATGCAAGTTTGAGCGGGCACGGCCTACCCTCGCGTGCAGGAAGTCATCGCCCGCGTGGGAGAGAGAGGGCGACGCGACAGGTGCATATGATTTGGCGTGAGGAAGAAATCTTGAAAAGGCGGGGTACATTGGAAGCCACATGGTGCTCGAGTTGCTCCTCTCCAGTTGCCACGTGACGGCCGTAGTTAATCGCCTCCAAAACCAGACATTTCTCCTTCACTATCAGCTCCAAGTAAGCTGCCATGGCGTCAACCCCATCGTCGAGATGGACGGTTAGTATTCTTGCTCTTAGCTCCTGATGTGTTTTTACATTTTTTTTCTCTCTCTACGAGAGTCGCTTTATATCGATCGGCAGTTCTGCTGTCAAGATCCGAACTAGAGAGGTCAATGATCTAAATTTAAATTTGTGTGCATAATTGAGAGAAGGGATTTGGATTTGCCTGAATTGTATACAAAAATTTAAATTCCAACCATTAGAAAGAAGATCGCAATGATCTATGCATTTTTTTAGTTTAATGTTGATAATGAGGATATCGCTCAATTTTGCTTTTAAAAAATATGAATCGAGTTTGAAGAAACATATAAATATATGCTCTGCTTATTTAAATTAAAGCTTTTATTTCTGTTCACATTTTAGATTCAGTAAATTGAGTAATGACAAGCACAAATTCACTCAATTCTTCTCTTACGTTGAAGCAGCAACCAAGAAAGAACCGTAGAATAGAGGCTTCAATATTAACTTCTTCACTGGCGAAAGGCTTGACATAATATTCAGGTGAGCTGGTAATACAAATATTTTAGATGAGAGATGCAATGCCATGGTGTCTGATGCATATTACCCTTTGATCAGTATGAATATCAAATAAAAATTCAATATAATAGAATTAGGATATATTGATTTAGAATTGTTGATCAGAAAGCATTAGTAACTAACAAGAATGCATTTGATATCCTTACTCCTAATAAAAGTACGTTGAAAACCAAGAAATTACGTATCCCCCCCTAAAATTCATAATATCATATTTACCCTTCTAAATTAAAAACTCACAAATTTACCCAATTTATTGCATTTTCTTTTAAAACTCATTCTAAATTTATAAAATTCATATTTTACCCTTTATTAAATATATATTAGCTTGTTTAAGAGAAAATTGTTAAGTGCTTATCCACTGTATTCTGATAAAAAAAATTGTTTTGTTTTTCATGTATGAAATGTATTTTAGCAAACAAGCAAGAGGGTGCACTTTGTGAGGAACCTGATAAAAGGGTGGTTACTGGTTCTGCCCCTTATGAGAAGCGCATCATTGAACTGCTCAAGGTGGGAAAGGACAAGTGTGCTCTTGAGGTTGCCAAGAGAAAGCTCGGGACCCGCAAGCGTGCAAAGAAGAAGAGACATGCAGAAATACCTAAATAGCGGGTGAGTTGTGTGTTTCATCTTATTTCTGACTTAAGTAACTTTGTCAAGTGGGATGTCATTAAAGAAAAATTGCAATCCCATTTTGAATGTAACTAATTCTGATTGTATATAGTTTTTGCTTTACATATGGTTACCCATTTCTTTGATTACTTTATCAAAGTTTTGCCCAAAACTTATAAATCTAAGCATGAACAGCCTATTTCTATTCTAATCTCCAGTAAAAACAAGATAAATTCCTTCCTCAACCATAAAAAACATTGTGCCTTGGAAGAATTATGCTCTGGTTTCGCAATCAGATTATTGATACTCATGTACTGTACTGGTAAGATTGTTGTGGAGTTAATGGATATGTATTGGATTTGTAAATCAGAGGAACACTATCTAGACGAGCATTGTACACATTAAATGAATTAGGTGCATTTTTCTAGAATCCAATATGGAATGTGGCGAGGTATACTCTACGGAGTCATCAAAATGAACAAGCAATCTTAAATGCCTAACCTTATCTCCTTTTAAATCTGAAAGCATTGTATCAATTACAATAACTATTAGCATATAACACTGCTTGAAAGAAAACTACTTACTTGAATTTGTGTTCTTTGCTTTTCCATCACTTTTTAAAAGAAATAGTCTTATTGCATATTTGTGATTATTGATTTGCAATTTGTAGTAGGGACAGATTTCTCTTTAGACCCATGCCAAGGAGCTCAAAGAGGAAATTGATGCAATCAACAATCAGGTTTTCAAATTGATTTAATCATCTCTTTTAATCTTTGCGGTACACAAGTTGCCAACAAGGATTGTATTTTTTTCTGTTAGTCATTTGTTTATCCAATTGGCTTCTTTACTGTAGTTTGAACTATTCAATAAGTCCACAAATAATCTAGATACGTGCCTGCTATTTTTTGGAGACTCAGTGTACATCTAGAGATCAAGACTATAAAAGAAAAAAAATAGAAGTACTTCAATGCTATTAGAGATTGTTGTTAATTACATCTTTTCTATTATTTTATTGTCAGATATCTCAAACTGATTTCGGCTAATTAATGAAGTACAAGAAATCTCAAAATTATCATCTCAAATTATTCAGTCGCCAGATAGGCTACAGGTAGGTTCTATAACATGCTTCGTGGATGTTTTTTGGAAAATCGAACAAAATAAAGCATTTTGTTTGACTAAAGAGCACCAAAAGACTGGTTACGTACATTCCTCCATATAATCACTAAAAACAGTCAATTGGCCTACATCATGTTTTTTTGAAGGAAACATTATATGGCCCTCCTTGAAAAGAATCTTATCAAAATATGTCAAGAATCCTATCAAAATCCTCCAATGATTTCTTTCCATCAAGGGAACCTCCTCTCAAGCTCTACTCTGGGTTACTGTTATCTTTGTAAATATCATTTCTTATTTAGAAAAGTTAGGTTACTGTTATGTATATAAACATATGTATATGGCTGAGAATATATATGACTTTTTAGAAAAAAAAAATTCTTTATTATATCTATTTTTCTTTCATGGTATAATTTGCTGGATTTACAACTCGTGAGATTTACAATAAGGTAAATATTTTCTTCCACTTGAGAGTACCTTGAATTATGCAGGTTTATTATCGTTTTATTTTTATTTTAGAAAAAAAAAAAAAGGCAATGCTGAAACTTACCAATGGAGGCACATGAGAAGTGTAAGTACTTAGAGAAGATGCAAGTCTTGCAGGAGCAAGCACGGTTTCTTTTTAAAAATTCTATTGTTTGGGTTTATATCATTCAAAATGTGGAGATCTTGTATGGTTTACCTATTGGTTTTGTTTATATTATAGAAAGCTATATTTATTTATTTGATATTTGAAATTTAGGTAAACAAAACAAAGCCCTGGAGAAGTAAATAGAGGCACTCAAGTCTCAAGGTACAACTGAGTGATGAAAATATATCTGTTATGACATTTGAAATAAAAAAATGTTTAATTATTCTACTGCTGCGTTGCTTTATTTTTTTATTGCACAGATTGGTTACAATGCAATATCCATGTTTTATAAGTTATTTTTTCTATTTATTTCACTTTCGAATAATTTACTTTTTTGGTTGACTTTTGTAATTTAGACAATCTTGTATCCTTATAAATGAAAAAATTTCAGAGTTGAAAAATTGAAAAAAAAGAAAAAGAAAAAAGAATAAGTTCCAAAAATAAGGAAGCAAAGTATTCATAATTAGCAACATGACATCTTAATTTTGTATAATTAATTTTAGACTAATCAAATAATTCAATTAAAATAAACAATGTTATTAAATAATAGAGTTAATTTTAGACTCATCATATATTAATATTAAGTTTATCAAATATGAAATATTGGCATTAGGCTCAACTAACAATTAATTTACAAAATTACGGTAAAAATAAAATATAGTTTATTGGAGCAGTGGAGTAATGAGACACATGAGCGAAGGGGTCAGTTGCGTTATGTTCGTTTGCTTGTCTAAATTGGATGCTCATAAGCCGTGCGCAAGAGTAAACGGGGGTTTAAATGGAGTCCTGTTTCACTAATCTTCATGCTTTGCCTATCATAATTTTTGGATTTTTAATTTTCTCTTATATTATTTGTCTAACAATTTCTTCTCCATTTGTTGAGCCATCGGCAGCCTCTATTTCATTTCAATCCCCTTTCTACTACAAAATTTATCATAATTCTTTTAGAAATATGTAATCTTGACATATTTTCCGAATCAAACACTTAGGTTTTCGTTTGCTCTCATTGTTGAAAAATACATGATTATGCAATTAAACTTTAAATTAATTATATTTAAAGAAAGTGATCAAAATAAATTTTCAATTCTCACAGCAAAGCGTGGGCACTTAACTAGTTACTATAAAGGATGTGCATCACTTTATAGTTTGAGATTAAATCTTAGCCGGTTTGAGATTCGAGGGAAATAGGGGCAACATTATTGACCTTTGAGATTCGTGTCAAGTTAAAATGAATGGTCCATATTCAATAATTGTAAAAGATTCCTTGTGCAGTAAAGAGAGGAATAATTCCCGTGTACCTGTGTAAGTCCCTCGTGAGTAACCAGATCCGAAATTTTTATTAATAAGAATATAAATAAAAAATATCGGTTTTGGGAAAAGTTTTGGGT
Organism: Carex arenaria; assembly: GCA_964058825.1. NCBI lineage: Eukaryota > Viridiplantae > Streptophyta > Magnoliopsida > Poales > Cyperaceae > Carex > Carex arenaria. Next base: position 68,601 of record CAXKVW010001203.1, on the reverse strand, counting down.
AGAATTTGAAAATTGAAAAAACCGTGATTTTTGACAACGTCCTCTGGACGTGATTCTTGACAACGGTCATATTAGCGAAATATAATTAGCGCTAAGTAACACGTTTAAAAAAAATGTAGCTGGCCGTTATCGTCCATAACGGCTAGAATTTTCTTTTTTTTTAAACGCATTAGTCAGCGCTAATCTAATTTCGCCAATCATGATTTTTATACTTTTCAAATTCTAAGCAAAATCTTTTTCAAAAACGATATTTTTTTATTTATATTCTTATTAATAAAAATTTCGGGTCATCAAATGGTTGAGGGCCAGAGGCGGGTAAAGATATTGACAGAGAAGTTTTTATTTCGTGCAACACACTAGTCACATGAACTGTTGTTTGGTTCTATTGTTCACGAGCTGTATAAAGCAAAGTATACTCTGTCAATATTTTTACGGCTCTATCTCGGGCTCGGCAACATGCCAACAGAGCAAGAATTCGCATCCTCTGAGATATCTCAAACTTTGCGTGACTTTTTGGAATATCTCAATTGTTCAAATACGTTATGCACGAATCTCAAATCTCAAATAATACTGGCCCCCTACGCTGCCCCGAATAGATACCGGACACGTCGGTCACGCAAAAATTGAAATATCTCAGAGTATACGCACCCAACAGCGCAACGGGTTGGACATGCTCCACGCCGTCCGATTCAAAGAGTTCATGATGGGAGCTCAACTCATTAGAGACCGTCCGATCGGTTGATTCGAATCCCAATTCACTCTTAGTAATCACCTCGTCTCTTCCCCGCTTCCTAATCCACAAGCAAACATTTGCAAAACCTCATAAACCCCCATCTCCATGTACCTCATTCTTCCTTTTCCCTGTTCCCACCTCTCTCTCTCCTCCACCAGTCCATTCCCTCCCGCTCTTTCGCTTCCTCTCCGCCGTCCGTGTCGCCTCGCCGCGTTCCGGCACGGTCGATTCCAGCCACTTCCGTCCGACGATGAACCACCAGAAATCCCAGAGGATACTTCCCATGGACTCAGCCGCCGTCAAATCTTCGAGCGTCAAGTTGACCGGGCCCGCCGACGCATTGAGGCGGAGAACCTAAATTTCCCTGCCCTCGACCCTTCTTCATCTGATGATGGCGGTGCACTGAAGAATCCTTCTCTTTCCCCTTCAGCTGATCTGTTTCTGGACGTCGACCAAGCCATTTACCAGAAGCAACAGGACCTGGTCAAGGCTGCAGCTCCAGCTCCTGCTGTACAGGAGGCACCGACCGAGGATGAGCTTACTCCTGATGAGGAGCAGGATTTAAATGAAATTAATAATCTACAGGTTATTCATATAACTAGTCTTTCTGATAAGATAAACTATTTGAAGTAACTTTCAGTGTAATGTGGAATGTTGGTGAGTTGCCGAAGTGCCTATAGACGTTTATCTTACCAAATTCTTTCATTTAATTTATTGAACTTTTCTCTCAAGGCAACTTAGTTTAGTTTGAACTCTTAGTCTCGACAAAAAGTTGAGCATTGATTTCTTTAGTCTTTTCTGAATCAATGCACAGTGTATCAAATAAACTAGAATCTATCCTGGATGCAGAATACATAATTACAGTAATATGGAGAATGAAACATAGTTTAACTTGCTGAGGCAATGCTCTCGTGTAGGAGACGTGGTTTGGGCAGGTGCTTAAAACGAGGGAAATTAAAAGTAATTATGGTAATATGTAACGTTTTCCATTTTCTTGACAAAGAAATATACAGGGTCATCGTTTGTGGATTTATGAGCATTTTACTGACTTCTTTTTTATGTGTATATGAGATCCTATAACTTTGTTATATAATACATATTATAATCATCTTGGCCCCTTTTTCCTGCACTCTCACCAGGCTCAGGTGCGGGACTCATATTCCAGTGACAATGAAGGCGGAGACAACAATCTGACCAGCCCATCCATAAATGGATCGATGCCTTCCTTTGGTTTTAACTTTGATGTGTTTGGCAAGGAACGGATTCGTGTCATGGAGCCCAAATTTAGCATGACACTGGCTGAGCTCCTTGACGAGAGCAAGGTCGTACCTGTTTTAGTAAATGGGGATTTAGAGGTCTCCATTACAGGAGTTCAAACTGATCCGAGGGAAGTCACTTCTGGAGATTTATTCATTTGCGGTGTCAATTCCAATGAATCTAGTGGGATTGCACCATTAACTGAAGCTGATAAGAGAGGTGCTGTTGCAGTTGTTGCTGATAAAGAAATTAACATAGATGAGAAGCTTGCATGCAGGTATGGTTGTTAATAGATTGAATCCATTCTGCTAAAATTAATGACATAGGAGCACATGAATGCTTGATTGAGCAAATTAATGAACGTAACAAAAAAGAGTATGATTTTATGAGAACTAGACATCCGGTGTAAAAAACTGGACCAGACTGAACTGATTGGTTTGTTGGTGTTTTCATGTTTGAACTCTTATGCACAACTGTTGATTTACAGGGCTGTCGTCATAGTAGAAGATACAGTTGGTGTTGTTGCAAACCTTGCCGCAGCATTTTATGGGCGTCCATCGGAGAAAATGCCAGTGATAGGTGTAGCGGGTTCAAGCGGGGTAACTGCAACTGTCCATTTAATCAGGGCCATGTATGAGGCCTCTGGCCGTCGTACCGGTATGCTGTCTGTTGTGGGCCATTATGTGCATAGCAACACCCATCTGGAGTCTCCTGATGCTAAGCCTACAATACCAGATTCAGTCTCAGTACAGAAAATCTTGGCAAAGATGATTTATAACGGGTCAGAGGCTGTTGCCATGGATTCATCTATCGATGGAAATGGAGATTTAATAGACTATGATATTGCAGTCTTCACTAATTTAAGATATGATGATGCTGGTGGTAGTGATTCCAGGGAAGAATACATAAAAAGCAAGGCTAGGGTATTTGCTAAGATGGTGGACCCCAGTCAGCATAGAAAGGTGGTCAATATAGATGATCCCAATGTTCTGTACTTCTTATCGCAGGGAAGCCCTGACGTGCCAGTGGTGACTTATGCCATGGAAAATAAGAAAGCAGACGTGCATGTTATAAAGCACAGGCTTTCTTTATTTGAAACAGAAGTTTTAGTGCAGACGCCCAATGGCATACTTGAGATATCCTCTGGTTTGCTTTGTAGGGAAAATGTGTATAGTATTCTGGCGGCTGTTGCTGTTGGGGTAGCAGTTGGTGTACCATTGGAAGACATTGTGAGGGGGATTGAAGAGGTAGATGCAGTACCGGGTAGAATCGAACTCATTGATGAAGAACAAGCTTTTGGGGTAGTGGTGGACCATGCCCGAACACCAGAGGCTCTGACGAGGCTTCTTGATACTGTTAAAGAGCTGGGTCCACGACGAATCATCACTGGTTTGTTGTTCCCAAACTTGTTCTTTAGATATCATTTTTTGGTTAGAAATGACATTTAAACCAACATTTTTGCATCTCTCTCCTTGCTGGTTTTCAGGCACTAAGAATACTCCCCTCAATCTGAGTATTTTGTTCCCAATTGAATTGGAGAATTTAACTAAGCTGTCTTTTCTGGAAACAACTTGCTCTTTATATATTGGAACTTTATCCATGTAATTATATCAATTCTATCTGTAATTTTAACACCTGCAGTTCTAGCACCATACAAAGTGTAATGTACTTTGATTTATGGTAAAGGTGATTTAACAAGTTCTGCTACGGTCCTCCTAAATGCTGTAGTCCCTTGTTGTTCTTGTGCCGGATTACACTTTTTGATAAATAAAATGAGTAATCTGAATTGTTCAGTGTGATCTAAATACAAATTCTAATTGGAGATAAAAATTTATATTTGTGAGTTCATTTCCTCATCCATCAGATGAAGTAAAGTAAAGCACATACTTAGAATTGAATGGATCATCTGTCGATTTATGGTGAATTGACATTTGTATGCTCTCAAATTCCATAGGGAGAGATACTTTTGGCCAGGATAATCATGTTGTGTTAATTGGACCACTTATTCAATACAATGTTTTTGAACTTTCATACATTCATAACTGATCATTATTAGCTTTCTTCATATTAAAGAGCATGATTACTATTAGTGTAAAAGATTGCAAATTCATCTCCTATTAGAATTACTTTGGATTTTGGTCGCATTGAATGGCTTGGATCATTCTTTTGGTTATTGAAGGGTAGAATTGGACATGAGATAAGATAACTGAAAATCCTTTGTTCTCATAGAAGTTAGGAACCTGGCTCGATTAGCACTAAATGTTGATGGTGCTATGGGGAGTATTTCAGAGCATATAATACATCTTTTCATCTAAATATGTAATTCCGTCGAAAAGGATTTCACATCCTGAAGATTCACTCACTCTGTTATAGTGCGTAAATCGACATCTGTTGCAGTGCTGCTATTATATATATGTTTTCTTATTGAATAACATGCAGTGGTTGGCTGCTGTGGTGAAGGAGAAAGAGGAAAGAGACCATTGGTTACCAAAATAGCAGCTGAAAAAAGTGATGTGGTTATGCTGACATCAGACAATCCAAAGAATGAAGATCCATGTAATAAATTTTCTACTTCCGGTACTATAACATCTTGTTCCTACCTTTCTTTTTGTAAGTTCCTAAATATTTACCCTCCTTCTCTACTGGTACTAGTGGATATCTTGGATGATATGCTGGTTGGTGTGGGATGGACCATGGAAGATTATTTGAAGTATGGTGAGAACGATTACTATCCTCCATTAAAAAATGGCCACAGGCTTTTTCTACACGACATCAGAACAGTAGCTGTGCGAGCTGCTGTCGCAATGGGCGAGGAGGGTGATATAGTTGTAAGCTCTCTCTGCTCATAATTTCCAGTTTTTGGGCTTGAGCTTCTTAGCCAAAAAAATTTAACCAAGATAGCACAAGAGAATCCATTGCGGTGATCTGCTGCAGAATTGTGGTGCTAGTTCCTTTATTGTACCCAGTACTGGCCAGTATGGGGGTACATTCTGATACTGATCTCACTTTTTACTTCCATTTTTTATAATTATTTTATTTTAATCTATTCTGTTTTAGTTTTTGTTTTTTATCGCATTGCGGTGCTTTGTGTAGTCTTAGAAATTAAGTTCTAAAAGAAGAAAAATGATCTAAAAGTAGCCTTTTGGGTACATTTGCAATTAACCAGATTGCTACTTGGTGTTTGTTTATGTGTTTACATGCCTACATTTGTAGGTTGTTACCGGGAAAGGAAGTGACACATTACAGATTGAAGGTGACAAAGAAGAATTCTTCGATGATAGGGAAGAATGCAGAGAGGCATTGCAGTATGTTTATGAATTGCATAAATCTGGAATAGACACAAGTGAGTTCCCTTGGAGGTAAATGCTTCTGTCAGGATTGGTTTTGATCTTATTTGAAAAATGCTGCTGTTTGCTTTTGTCCCATTCTCTTCTTTTCATTTTAACTTCAGAGGCAGTTTTGAAGGGTTATTAGATCTCGGTAATATTCAAATTAGGCCCACTACTTGTGTTTGCTTCCAGTATAGTACCTAAGTGCTTTGACTAAATTTTAGTTAAGGTGGAGTGAGCCACCTTTGTGGACCCTAATTGATAATTGATATGATTGCATAATTCAAGGTAAGGAAGGCCTATCATGGGGTCAATCCCTATGGTTATGGGTATGATATTTTCGGTACTATGTAAGCATTTGTACTTGTAAAATTCCAGCATGCTTTGGAATGCTGGAAAAATTTCAACTCGATATGATACAAATTTGTTGATAATTTTGATGTGTATTGTAGATGTTATACCCTGCTTTATTTTTTAAAACCTTGCCGTTGCGTCCTTAAGTTTCAATTTTGCAAATTGCTATCATTCTTTTATGTTGAATAATTTGGGCTAGTTGAAGGATTCTTGAAAGAACTTTGTTATCAGTTTATTACTGATCATTTTTCTTTCTTCATTTGCTTTTGATTTGCAACAGATTGCCAGAAAGTCACTGATTCCCATGCTTGTTCGGTGCTTGTGAAAAAAAGAAATATAAATGATCAGTGGCTACTCTAAAATTGAATGGCTGGTTTTCTAATATTGTGATGCTAATTATACGCCAAGTAGAATTTTGGTGGTGAAGTCTCCCAGTGTCGTCTGGGTTTTTAACAATCCCTAACTGCTGTTTCCAGGTATATTATAAAATATTTTTTTTGACTAGAATTTAAATTGTCATGCTTATCTAATTTGTATTTATGTGGTGCTTTCAGATATTGTTGTTTAGGAGCTTTTTCTCAGGGTGTCCACTGATTAGGATGGGGAATTCTGGCCTCTAGGTCTAACAAGGTATTAATATATCTGAAAACCTGGGTAACCCTGGGTATCGACATAAATACTATTAGTATTATCTATTATGGCTTTGAAGTTTCTGTTCATGTTAGTTGGCATTCCCCGTCAATGTCTAGGTGCTGCAATTATTGCAAGACAAATGATGCTGATGTCAAATTTCCTTTTTTCTTTCTTTTCTTTTCTGTTCTCTTGACCTTGTATCTGACAGGAAATATATTCTTTTTCCTCTTTTATTCTGCTTGCATTATTTTTTCAAGGATTCAATGATAGTAATGTTTTGTATATGTAATTTTTTTTTAAAATGACTTTTATTTTCCGTATCTGTTATTTGTATTTTTTATATTACTTATTCATTGGATTTGGCTATCTTTGCTTCTAAATACAAAACTTGCCCGGAGGCTGCTTTGAATTTTCGAATGTCTTGTTCTTGAAAAAAAAAATGAAATCAGGATAAAAGTATATACGTCGAAATGGAAGCACGATGATAGTTAAAGGACCTACGGCAAGTGATTTGAAGTTTCTTGGAAATTATTTTAGAAAAGCGTCTGCAATTAGTCTTCAAATTCCTGGGTTGGACTGGCAAAAAGGCGATTACTTGTAACGAGCTTTCGCCTGGGAAATTACCGAGTACTCTTTATCTTGCACGGAGCCAAGAGTTGGTCCGTCTCCATTTCAACTGGGGGGGCATTGAATGACTGGTGGTTGGTTTTCCCTGTTAAGCCAGGTTTCGATTCGCTATCAGTGGGCCCACCCGGTCCCAGTTGATCTAAAGCAAGCTTGTGCAAAGTCCGAGGTTGACCGGATCCTAGAGAGGGGAATGTGTGAGATTAAATTCACAGAGCAAGGAATAAATCTCGCTCTCAACGGTGAACAGATAAGGTCATAAGTGTGTATATTCTCTGTATATCGCGCTTGGTATAATGAATTTCCAGCCGAATCAAAATAATTCTAATATCTTTTGCTCTAAAATAAGTGCCGAGTTAAAAAAAAAAATAGGTAGCACACTGGATCTGAATTCAAACAGATAAGGGGGTACGTGCGGCTGAGAATCTACTTAATAATGGTTCTAGGAGAATTCCAATCCAACGGTCATCTTAGTCGGTTGGTTTTTATTATTGCTATTATTTTGTGTCTGTCCCTTGTTTATTTTTTTTTTCCTTTTCATGGATGTCGTTTATTTTTTATTTTTTTAATATGTATGGATGTTCATTTAAAAATAAGTAAAATTAATGAGGCTAACGAATTTATCCTAATGTATGTAATATTTCTTTCAAATTTACAAATTTATAAATTTATCATTAATTTATCATAAACTGAAGCAAAACGATACAAATTTACAAATTTATACCCATTCAAATCGATATAGTATATTCAACAAACTATTATATTTTGATATTAGTATCTGGACTAAAAAAAATCGAAGATTTTTAAACAACATATCATAATATTATTGTATGGTCAACAACAATACCGTCAACAAACGATTTTTCTTGCTGTATAGTCAATTTTTAAATTTAAAATCCTCTAATTTTCGTTTTAAATTATTAAATGCACCGTGTTTTAGTTTTCTTAAATTTCAAATCAATCTAATATATTTAACATCCTATTACACTTTGATATATCATGTGGACTAAAAGAATGCTCAAAATGTTTCCGAACAACTCAAATACTGTTGTACGATCAACACAAGAAAACATGAACAAAGGAATTTTTTCATGATGTACAATCAATGTTATATAGCATGCATCATGTTATTCTTGTCGTAAAATATTGAAGGAATTGTGCTTATGTATTCTGAAAAATTGTAGGAGCAAAAAGTTATACTCAATTATTTTATTTTGCAATACATGCTTGTCTAAGACCGACCAATTTTATGAGACATGATGTGTATGAATCATGTTCATTTTTTGTAAATAGATTAACATTCAACAAATACTGATAGAATATGTCAAATGTATAATCCTTTTTTCTTTACAAGAAAATTGACCTATTATGTGGAATTGTGGAGTGACCTCGATGAAATATATAGGTGTATATTGGATCTATTGCGGCGAACGCTAGCTCGCATTCACACAACGAAGATCTACAAACGCTAGCTCCCAAATTTTTTATATACCCTTATAAAAAAGAAAAATAAACCTGTCGTTGCGGTTCAACAAAAAAACCAAAAAAACCAAAAAAATCACTTATTACGGTGAAAATTTATTGATTTGTTTAATGATTTTCAAAAATAGAAAGAAGAACTAATAATTTGAATATATTAGAAAGAACATCAAACAAAATAGATAAAACATCTTATAATTTAGATGTACTAGAATGACTCCGAAATATTTTTCAGACATGATTTTTTCTAGTTGTAAAAAATTAAATTAATTTCTTAGTGTATTACTAGCAAAAAATAAAAATGCTTTGGATATGAATTATCAATCCCGGTTTAAAAGTCACTTCTAGTAAATAAAAAAATTATCGTGGTCTTTCTAGTACATTCAAATTATAAGATACTCCATCTAGTTTAGAAAAAAAATTTGATTTTGACAGTTCGTAATGATGGCAATTTTTTCAAAAATAGATGGAGTATTTTACAATTTGAATATACTAGAAGGACTATGATAATTTTTTTTATTTACTAGAAGTGACTTTTGAACCATAATTAATAATTCAGATCCAAAATATATTTTTTTTTTTTTCCAGTAACATACCAAGAAATAGTTTAATTTTTTTTACGGCCGGAAAAAAATCTGCCTGAAAAATATTTCGGAGTTACATGTAAATTATAAGTTATTTTATTTATTTTGTTTGATGTTCTTTCTAACATATTCAAATTATCAATTATTCTTTTTATTTTTGAAAATCATTAAACAAATATCAATTAAAACTCCGCAAAATATTTGAAAATTTTTGGTTATTGGGAGCCGCAACGACAAATGACGGTCCTTAAAGAATGAGTTCGCTATTTCACATTGTGGCCTGAATGTTAACGCATAATTGCGTTAACTTCTTAAATACGAGTCACATTATGTGTTAACTTCATAAATTATACGATTAACGCATTATTAATTTTATGTGACTCGTATGTTTTGTAAAATACAAGTTTAATATATAATCTATGTCATAAAAATAATAAATTATTTTCGAATTATACATGCACTGTATTGAGTTGTGAATTTTAGACGTTATTAAATATTTCTCAAATTATGAATTAGTTATTATGTACAGCCTCAAGTGGGCAACTAAAATTTTGAAAAGGAAAGATGATTACATGAAATTAAACCCCTAGAAAAATTCAATTTAAATTATATAAACCCGGATGGCAACGCCGAGGCGTCTTAGTCATCAATTAAAGCTCCCAGTAATCCTAGCCATGACCAAAAGTCTCTCCCCTCTCTCCTTTCTCACATTTTCAATCCCAAATCAGGAGTCTAGTGCCTAGTCTCCGTTCCATATTTTCAGTGTTTTTCTCCAAAACGCGGAGGAGACCAACATGTGTGATCTGCTTCTCTATCATTCCTTGCTCCGATTAATCTGCTAATACCTCTAAAATAGCAACAGCGAGGTGGATGGAGGAATGTGATGGGTGGGGAAAGGCTAAAAACCGGGTCAAGACCCGGTCTAGGTCTACTGTAAACAAGGTGTTTGTTGCTTTGCCAGGGGAGTATAAGGCCGGAAAGTCAGTTCTTAATTGGGCTCTGAAGAATTCTCCAGAGAATTCAGAGATTGTAATCACCCATGTTCATGTCAAGACCTTACCAATTAATCTGTCAGGTAAGTTCCTAACAAGTTTTACGTTGTCCAGTGCTAGCTTAAATTGATGATTGGTCTATTGTTTTGCAACCAATACAGCTGTTGTGATGATTGGTCTAAGAGGCAGAAAAATATAGCTATTTCCGTAGGGGTGCAAACGGATCGGATATGGATTGGATAGTGGTAAAACCATATCCGTATCCGCTTTTATTTTTCGAATACGGATACGGATCGGATATTAGACGGATACGGATCGGATATCGGATATCCGTAAATATATACATAAATATTTTCATAATATATATTAAACTATATGGCATATATCTATTATTCGGATACGGATAATTAAAATTCAAAACCATATCCGTATCCGTATCCGCACGGATATTCGGATATCGGATATCCGTATCAAATTTTCGGATACGGATCCGGATACGGTTGGATATTATCCAATCCGTTTGCACCCCTATATTTCTGTGTTTAAAGTTTTAAACCTCATTAACTGAGAAATTTATAGCTTAAATATTTAATCAAACTCCTTGTGCGAGTTAAATAGAATTAACTGATATCATAATTGCAACACTGATGGAATTGGGGAATGAGGTCGGTTTAAGAAACTGCAACCTGGTAAAAGCCTTAAACCCCACTAGTCTATCCCTGCATAAGGTAGAGGTTTCACCATCACTAGTGAACATAGAGGTTTACTGGGTCTGTACCACCAGCTGTAACAGCTCTGTGTGTGCGCTGAGGATAACTGTGCACGCAATCTCTGCACCACCCTCGATGGGATAACCGTGCAAACCTTCATACCCATAAGTAGATTTCGAGAGATATACTTGAAATAATAGATCAATATATGGATGCTATAATATGATAAATGAATGAAATAATACATTAATAATTTGAATGATATAATAATGAATGAAATAATCAAAAAGATATATCTATGAATTGAAAGGACCCCTATTACTCATGTTTTTTTCCTATAACATCAAAAACCAAAAGGAGGCTCAATCAACACGGCAACAAGAATGTGTTGATCTTGTTGCAGTAAAATAAGAAGAATGTTATGTACGGTAAAACCTTGAAAGGGATTCTTATTACTCTATTTTGTCCAATAATTATAAAAAAAAAGGAGTCTGAATCAAAATGATAATCAGAAATTTTCAATCATTCTGCAGTAAAATAACTCAAATGTTTGTTGTATTTGGACTATATGTTGGATTTTTTTAGCACATTCTTCATAGGGCTCTTTTTTTTTTCTTTTCTTTTTAGAAGTCGGGTTATGGAAGAAGAGACGAGAAAGGTGTTGCATTGGCAACTGGTTTTGTTGTCGAGCAACTTATAATGCTTGCATTTGTGTATTATTTACCTCTGCATCTAACATTGAGTCAATCCCATACTATAACTATCCTAGTTGCACTGTATCCTTTCATTCATTTGTTATCATACAAGGACAAGGAACTTCTCGATTATCAATATGGACTTACTACCCAAAATTGAATGCGTCATTTAAGCATTCAATATATTTCTGAATAATCTCATTTTTCAATGATGGAATCTTTTCATTTTAGCTATTTCAATGTTAGCCAGATGAATCAACATTCATATGTTCTGATGTAACAACAAGATTTTATTTGTAACAAGCAATTTTGGTGCTTGGTTCATTGATCAAATTTTATTCACAAACTGGCTTGGGTTGGCTTTATTCTGGATATGTTAAAACTATGTTTATGCTTATGACCAGAGAAGCACAAGGACCTTGTGTTGCATTGGAAGTATACTGTATTAGATCAGAAATATATAGGTGGATGTCAGAATATGTATCAGGATAGTGAGATTTAAAGAGATACCACAAACTGCAATGTGCTGTGTTTGTATTGAGCTGTGCCACCGGGATCCAATCATTTGGCGACACTGTTTCTTCACTTCCTTTCTCTCGCTAGTTTATGTACAATCCATGCAGAATGTGTTTTTGCCAGAAACATCTCTTTCTTGCTATTTTCCAAAATAAAGTGCCCTTACTAACTTGTGTAAGATTAGCGGAAGTGAGTTGCGTACTACATTTGTACAGATGCATAGATAAAACTATGAATTGTGAGATCACGTCGATTTTTTTAGCTTTGACAGAAAATTAATTTTACTTGAGTGATAGGTTGTCATCTTTTGATCATCCTGTTGTGTGTTGTTTGTTATAGCTTAAGAAAACTTCTACTTTATCTGGTGTGAATCTTTCAGGCCTGACAAATGCATATCACAGCATGTATGCGTCCATAAACCTTGAGAGGAAAAGGACTGATAGGCAGCTGGACAATTACATCGGTGCATGTGCAAAACTAAAGGTAAATATAAAGGAAAATATTCTTCAGTTTTTTATTTTCACAAATTCAGTAAATATTAAAGTTTAGAAAGAAGGTGTCGATCTTTCGCATGTAATTTAACTACTAATTATATGCATAGAAACATATTTTATGTGATGCTGTACGAATGGACTATAAAATCTATTTGGTGATTTCAACCTTGGATTTTGGTACCATTGCTTCTGGTATAGGTATATAAACAGCAGAGGTTTCAGCCTGTACACATTGCATGAGAGTTGATTTTAAATATATTTTCTAATTTTTCATTTCTTTTGCTTATGTTCTCTAATGAAGAGTTCAGTTGAGACTATATGGCAGCTTACTTGCTAATGCATTAACTACAAAATTAAGCTAGAATAAAATGTTAACCATAGACTTATCTCCTGTGCATTACATGTAAACAAAACTATATATTTATTTGATGTTTGTAATTATATATCACACCCTGTTTCTTGTTTCTTGGTTTTTCAGTTTAGAGCTGAGAAGCTAGTGTTTGAGGCAGATGATGTTGCTAAAGGACTTTTGGATCTCATCACTCTGCATGGAATCACTACTCTTGTAATGGGGGATGCACAAAACAAATATTATACTATGTATGTGAGAATACAAGAATAGAAGTTTCTCTTCTTTTGCCTCATTTCAAATCTTTTTGGACCTTTTTCTTTATCAACCTATTTTTTTAGGTTGCACATTCCCCACCTCAAAGTGACTTCACAGGTTTTCTGTTCAATTGTAGGAACGTGGAACAACCCAAGTCCAAGAAGGCAATTGAAGTGATGCAGAAAGCTGACCCATCATGCAAGATACATATTGTTTGTAGAGACGACCTCATTTGTACCAGGTATTTTCCGGCTTTTAAGCGCTGCTTTTGTTTGTTTACAACGTGCTATTTTACTCCATATACACTTTATGAATTATGATTTGTTAGTTTGAATCCTTTAAATATCGATTGTGCTGCTTAACTGCTTGTTCTCTCAAGGTAGCAACTCTGCATTTGGCAAGTGCTTTAGTGGTGATTTAAGTTGCTTTAAGGCACCAAATGTAAGTGCTTTAAGGTGGATGCTATTTAATGCAGCTCCATATGCGCTTTAAACTTAGATCACCAAATATCTTACTTTTTTGACACCTTTTACCCTCACCACTTCACTTACTAACATAGTACATGAGGGCAATTTGGTCTTTTTATTTAATAATACTTCATCTACTTCACTACTACCTGACAACACTGCTTCAAAAGATTTAGTATCTACTTCTCCTAAAATTTACTTGCCAAATGCAACGCAAATAGGAAAATAGTGAAAAGGAAATTATAAATAGAGTTTCACATACTTCCTTTATCTCTCTCTTTTTTAATTTTTTTTATCAAGTGATGTTAATTGAGTGATACTAATGATGTGTAAACTACTTATTATGGTTTAGTCATGACTGGTACTCATTTGTGTTAACTACCTGGTAATGAAATCTAGGCGATATTTTTTTTCTGAATTGTGCTTTTTGGAATTCCCACCAGAATTTCTGAATAATGTGTTAATTTGTTGGTTCTGTTTTGTACAAACCTATGATAAAGGTAAGTACTTTATTATGAAGTCAGTACTGGTAAGTCCATCATGACGCGCATACAGGAATACTGTCTCCTTTTATGTCTAATTGACAGAGTTGCATTTTTTAACAGAGAGGCAACTTCAAGGGCATCACCTGTGGATGCGCCATCCCTAGGAAGATCAAAGTTACTATCCTACTTGTCACAGCAATTAAAATCTCTGCCATCAGTTAAGCAGTGCTCTGGATCTACCAAATTGGGAGCCATTGTTCCTGAAGGTCTGGAAGATATATCTCTTGATCCTTTTAAAGAGATGCCAACAAGAACTCAAATCAGACATGAGTTGGAGATGCATAGTGACTCAGATTCATCATCCTCTACTGATTTAGAGATTGAAGCAGAATATTCATTATACGAGACCAACAATAACCACTCTTCATCATCATTGAAAAAATCAGCGCTTCGCAATGTAAACACTTTACGAGAATATCTTATTCAACTACTATCAATTATTAATATAATTTGGTGCTTGTGGGTACGCGCTATGTATTTTCCTTGGTAACTCTTCAGTGTCACTGTTTCCCTTTGTGAACTTTCTTTACTAGTACCATGTCTATGGCTGTACAAGACCGACTAAATGATATCTCCAAACTTTATAACTTATCAAACATACTCTTACTCCAATCTAAGTATCAAGAAGATGATATAACGTAGGGGGTGTTGCAGTTTTGTGTGTGTGTGGGGGGGGGGGGGGGGGGTGGTGGGGGAGCATGAAAAGTTAAACATGGGCAATTTTTTTCATGTTTACCAATTTCTGTTAGGGAGGCATGAGGTCTGATGACCGTGATGACGATGATCATACATATGCCAGGCTTCAAGAGGCATTACGGGTAGCTAAGACCTTGAAAAAAGAAGTCCTTGATGAGCGAAATAAGCATCAAAGAACTCAAAGGGAGCTCTGGGTGGCTCTCCTTGAAGTAATGAATTTTTTTTTCTACCTAAACATTTATTTTCCTCCCAAATTCATGGAATTGCCTTTTTTTCAAATGATTGGAGCATCTGGTGGTCCTCCGCACTTTTGTTGGTTCTGTTGCAATATTAAATTTCTTTTATTTTTTGGCCCGTCATTATTTCTGGTTTCTTACAAAAAAAACAGCATGTGCTTTTTTGTCTTTACGTTTTTACTACTTATCATGCTTTGTTCTTTATTCTTGAACCAGCTTGCTTTTCGGTGGTACTTGAACATTTGAGGATATAGTTTCTAGTTAGCAACTACAAACTAGCTTTTTGTCACTTTCGAAAATAGTTTAAAATTATGCATCAGTTATCATCATAATTGATCTAGACTCTTAAATATCTCTAAATGTTGGCCGACTCCTTTTCAGACCAAACAATCTGATGACCTGCACCAAAAAGAGTTAAAAGAGAGGGAAGAAATTGAAGAAAAGTTTGCCAACTTGGACCACTATGCAAAAGATTTAGACGAAAAGTTGGCCGGGACCCAATCCCTTCTTCACTCAATACAAGATGACCATGACAGATTGCTGAAAGAACATGAAATTGCAGTGAAAGAGGCTGAGGATTTACGTAACAAAATAAACAAGAAGAATTTTTCTGGGTCCTGCTTAGGACCAGGACCCAACACTGAGTTTTCTTATGCAGAGTTGAAGATGGCCACCCAAGATTTCAATGATTTGCTCAAAACTAGGGAAGATGAGTTTGGCCTGGCTTACATCGGTACAATTTCAAATGCCTTTGTTTCTGTGAAGCTGTTGCACTCCAGAAGCGATTTTGATAAATTACAGTTCAAGAAAGAGGTTGCTCAATTTATTACCTTACAATTAACATGAACAGGCAGAGAGCGTAATGCAAGAGTTTAGCACACCATTAATCATTGGCCTTTAAGTTAAATTTAAAATATTAAAATATTTATATATGGACACATAAAAGAAAGAAAAATAAAGTGCGCATTTTTTCTTTTCTCTTTCTTCTCCCTTTAGGGGGCATAATGTAAGTGGTTCAAGTACACCAGTAACAAGGGACTTTGGAGTAAATTGAAAATATTGAGGTATCCACAAGGCCACAATGTGGTAAAAAAGACGAAAGAGAAGTGACATATTTTTTTTTTGAAGAATTTTTTTTTTTGAAGGACATATTTTTGTTTGCTTGTTTTTCGGTACCTGTCTGTATGTGTTTGGGGAAGGGGGAGGGGAGGTTCATTTTATGAACCAATTTGCCAAATGTTCTGCTTCAGAATGCAGTTAGCAGTACCTGAAACTAAGCTCCTAGAAATGATTGTATATTGTTGTATCATTATCTTGACTTACCTTACTATCAATATACTTAATCCACATTTTTTTTTATCACAGGTCACCGTTCTTAGTACACTGAGGCATCCAAATCTCGTCACCTTAATTGGATCTTGCCAAGATACACCTGCTCTGGTCTATGAGCACGTACCAAGAAGCTTACAAGAGCATTTAGTTAGTATGCATGGTGGAGTGCCGCTGACATGGCAGATTCGCACCAGAATAATTGGCGAAATCTGCTCCGCTCTGATATTTCTTCATTCCAGTAAGCCTAATGCCATAATTCATGGCAACCTCAGGCCAGAAACTGTTCTCATTGATTCCGATTTTCATGTCAAGCTCAGCGATTATGGAACCTCTACTTTTCTAAAATCAACAGAATCTCTGAAAAATTCATACTCAGACCCAGATATCATGGTTTCTCACAAGCCAACACCTAAGTCTGATATCTACTCCTTCGGTATGATTATACTCCATCTTTTGACTGGAAGGTCTCCTCTGGCTATTACTGGGGTAGTTGAGGAAGGGTTAGCAAAGGGAGAGTTGGGGTCAGTGATTGATGCTTCAGCTAAGGATTGGCCGGTTGTACAGGCTATGCAGCTGGCTTATCTCGGACTCAGATGTGCTGAATCGTTGAGCAAGGAGAAACAACTTGATTTAGTTAATGATGTTTGGAGGGTGCTTGAGCCCATAAAGAATGCTGCATCACTATCCGTGTCACCCCCGTTTGGACCCTACTTGGATGGGAATGGTGTGCCATTTTATTTTGTCTGCCCCATTTTTCAGGTATTAACTATTAATGTCGCTCTCCCCTTTTTTCCGCTTTTGAGGGAAGTGATAACTGCTGCAAGTGTGCATAAGTAGGTGTGGACCAAAAATTGGAAAAAGAGAGATACTAAGAGGCACATAGTTGGTACATCAAGATTCTCTTGTAAAGCAAGGGTAGTGTACCGGTCTACTGATACCTGCCTCACTTAGTTCATAAAATAAAAAAAATATTTAAAACCTCAGTATATACTAATGTTGCAAAACATCTAATACCACTGCTAGTTGCAACACAGACACGAACTATTTCAGCATATACACAGCTAATTTGCCTACATTTATCTATTTCAGGAGGTCATGAAGGATCCACAGATTGCTGCAGATGGATATACTTATGAAGCCGAGGCTATAAAAGGTTGGCTTGACAGTGGACATGACAGATCACCTATGACTAATTTGAAACTGTCACATCGTCAGCTCATTACAAATTATCCCCTTCGATCTGCTATTCAGGAGTGGTTTCAGCACCAGTTATGATAGCCATAGCCAGTTCCATTTTTTTGATGTTCTATGTATATACTTGTTTTTTTTTTTTTTTTTTTCTGTATAATTACATATTGTACATCTGTATAGAGAGGAAAATATGCACATCTAGAATTTCACAGAGAACAAAAGGCAAATTAAAGACACAAGAAATTAATTGCTAGAAGAGTTCACATACAGATATTGAGCTGCAATAAGCATGTACAATTATTTTGGATATATTTGCATTGTTGATGGATTTGACAACAAAGAATTGTTTGTCTACTAACTGTGTCTGGAGTGTACACAATAAATTATTTATCCTAATTTTTTTTTACTTAAATGTGCCCTCACATATATAGACCTTTTCCTGTCTTGGCGCAAGAAATGGTTTCTTCCTCCTTGTACTCCAAAGCTGGCCATGGAGATCTTCATTCAACGATTTTGAAATATTGTGTGTTTAATTTTGGTAACAAGTAATGGCTGTATCTTCTGCAAAATAATTTTAAGTTATCATGTGATAAAGATTTTCTCCATCAAATAGAAAATCCATGTTTCACATTTAGGTAATTTTTAATATAGTTTGCTCGTCTATCCAAATTATAAAAAAAATAACGGTTATTTATGAATATTATTATGTTAGTTGAAGCATTTTATCATAATCAGCTTGACTTAGATAAAATAAATATGGCATCGATATGTCTTATATTTAAAAAAGAAAATGCAAATGATGTTAGGAATTTTAGACCTATTAATTAGTCTTATAAACTGTAGTTTAAAGATAATTACTAAATGTTTGACCGATAGATTATCACTGTATATGGATGATTTAATAGATTCTTTTCAAACGACTTTTATTAAAGGTAGGTTAATCATGGACAATATAGTAGTGGCCAACGAGGTGTTGCATAAGGTAAGAGTAACTAAAGAACAAGGGGTTTTATTTAAACTTGATTTCGAAAAAGCGTACGACATGGTTAATTGGGAATTCCTGTTAGAAGTTCTTCATATGAGAGGATTTGGAGATAGGTTTATTTCATGGATTGATCTTTTATTACATAGTGGTAAATCATGTATTAATTTAAATGGGGAGCTAGAGGCATATTTCAAATGTAAGAGGGGTCTTCGACAAGGAGATCCCCTCTCACCCTTCATGTTTAATCTAGTGGCAGATGTTTTAAACAAAATTTTAGGTAGGGCTCAACAAGCAGGGTTAATTGAAGAATTAGGTCTTTTTACAAATTGTGAAAAAATTCTTAATCTTCATTTCGCAGATGATACACTCATCTTTTTAAAGGCTGATAGTAAGATGATTACTATCCTTAGGTGGCTTCTTTTAGGGTTTGAAACCTTTCAGGAATGAAAATTAATTTCGACAAGAGTGAGATGGTACCATTGAACATATGTGAGAATGTAGGTGTGCAAATGGCTAAACTTCTTGATTGCAAAGTAGTGCAACTGCCTAT
Organism: Carex arenaria; assembly: GCA_964058825.1. NCBI lineage: Eukaryota > Viridiplantae > Streptophyta > Magnoliopsida > Poales > Cyperaceae > Carex > Carex arenaria. Next base: position 49,592 of record CAXKVW010001203.1, on the reverse strand, counting down.
TATGTATGTAAGTGTCCCTTTGCATTGGAAATGATTGAGTGAATCAGATTGGTTACCTTTGATTGAAAAAAAATTAAAAAACGATTACAAACGTGGAAGCAGAAATTATTATCAATTGGGGGGGGGGGGGGGGGGGGGCAAAGTCACATTGTTGAATGTGGTAATTTCATCGTATGAATTGCTTGGGATAAGGTATGTTTGAGTAAGAGTCAAGGGGGGCTTGGAGTTTTAGATCTTAATCGTATGAATAAATCTTTATTGTCTAAATGATTATTTAGGTTCTATGATACAAGGGTAGTTGGTACATGGAAGGAAATCATAATTGATAAATATTCTTATACATGAGATAGACGTAATAAATCGGCCTTGTGGAAGGATATTTTGTATTTACGAGATACATTCCAGGAATGTATATCTTGGCAGGTCGGGAATGGACAGTCAATTAGATTTTGGGTTGATCATTGGTGTGGGGATTCCTTACTGTATTTAGTTTTTCCTAATCTTTTTTTCATTGTGTACGATAAAAATATTTTAGTAGCTGATGCATTTTCTCAAGGCAGGTTGTCTATCCCTATAGCTAGACAATTAACAGGTATATACCGTGTGGAATGGACAGCTTTAGCATCTCTTCTTGAGTCGGTACAACTATCTAATGACAGGGACCAAATAGTTTGGAAATGGACAGCTAACGGCCACTTTACAGTAAACTCAATGTATAAATATTTGACAAAGGGGGGAGTTCCTATTAATACATTTCAGAGTATATGGCAAGCTAGAATACCTTTGAAAGTCAAAATATTCTTATGGCTTGTTAAACAAAAAATAGTGCTTACTAAGGACAGGTTAAGCAAAAGAGGATGGACAGGTGCTATTCGATGTGTTTACTATTCTCAATTAGAGACGGTTAATTATTTATTTGTGACATGTGTGTATGTGCAAGCAATATGGCACTGGATTGCCTGGTTTAATAACTTTTATTTTGATTTAGATACTATAGAGGCATTGTGGAAATTAGACTATAGTATTCCTTTAAAGGAACCAGGAATAGTTGAAATAATTAGAGGGGCTGTTTTATGGTGTGTCTGGCTTGACCATAATAGAATTATATTTCAGCAAGAGAATGTACATGATGTGAGAGTTTTAGAATCCAAAATATTATCAATCGCAAAATTTTGGACATTACATCAAGAACATGATTTAATAGCTCAATTGAGTCTTATTTTGCCTTGTGATTTGAAGGACCTGACAGGACTTACAATGGCCAATTTCACGGGGGGTTCACTGGATTCAATCCATACGCTTGGCATAGAGACTAGATGGCAAGAGGAAGATGAAGCTGCAAGTGAACATGAAAATAACTCTACTCTTGTAGCAATTATACCAATTTAATAAAATTTTAGGTTTTTGTGCTTATATGTCATGCCTGTTATGTTTGCTTGATATTAGTATATCTATGGAACATTTTCTATCAGGTTTAAATGCTTGTGTGAGGTTGGCGTATTCGGTTTTATAGAGAACCATTTTGATATTGTTACTTTCAGGGTGTATTTTGTTAGTCATTAATATGTCTAGGGAGTATGTTCTTAAATGTATTTCTCAATATCTGGATGCTTGTAATGGTTTTCTGGTTATATAGAAAATCGGTGGAGATTCCACTTTTTTCAAAAAAAAAAGAAGAATATTATTATGTTGAATAGGTAAAGGGATTCATGAATTCCGCCAAAATTCATAACCTTGTAGCTTATGTAAAGTCAATTGGTAAAGAAAAAGTTTATAAGTTAATTTAATGCGTTAAGGTTTCATCATTTTTTTTATCACTTGATTTTATATTAAATTATTAAAAAAATAAATATTTGACATGTAAATACATCACTTGTGAAATAGATCAATTTTAATGATTTAGATTCATCATATATAGCTTGGTGAGCTTAAGAAATACCTAGTTACTCCCGTAAGTAATACATTTTTTTTTATCCACGACTATGTTCAAAATTCCAATGGTTGAATTCTTCAATCCAATGTTATCAGAATCAGATTGGACATCGACTCGGTAAAGCTTTGCGTTAATGATTTAGTTATTTATTGATCGAACCGGTAACTATTAGTCTATTTAAATACGATGATTAAGACACACAATTATCACAAAGACAAACTATCATATTTTTATGTAGTATATGTGAAAACTCACACGTACATATTCAATAATGCAATATAAGACCGAACTATAAATATATTTTAAAAGTTAACAGTTAAATAAAATGAAGATACTGATTTATTAAAAACGACTTAATGTTTTTTTTTTCGGTAAAAACATAACAATTACTTTTTATTTAATTACCAGTAAGATAGAGAGGCTTTGACAAACGTTACGAAAATTAGGATGGATAATAAAATATTAATAATTATTATTTTGAAAAAAATGAACATATAATAATAGATATAGTTTCTATACTATGTATTATTGACTTTTTAATATCCAAAATATTTGAGATCTTATGTGCAAATTTCATAAGAGTAAACAAATACTAACTTAGTCATGCACTCTTGTGATTTCTAAGTACGGATCTGAAAGTAATCTATTCCCTATATTCCTCTCTCATTTTAATGCACACAAAGCGTAGGAAATTGAACTAGTCTTTCACTCAAAAAAAAAAAAATGAACTAGTCTAAAAACTGGTGTTTTAAAGAACAAATCAGGGTCTTCTTTTTGTTATAAAAAACCGGTCTATAATTCAGTTTTTATCGGTTCACTGGCAGCAACAGCCTTCTAAACGAACTAAACCAGAATCAGTGCTGGTTCTAGTTTATTTCGGTTCAGCCGGCCGGTTCGGTCCAATTTTAATAACATTGCTTCAATCCATATATATATACAGGAGCGGAGTCAGACTTCGAACAATAAGGTCAAATACATATATGATCAATCATATAAATTTTTTTGATCTATAGGAATCAATTATATACAAACTTTATGTGAATAATGAGGGTCAATTTTACCATACCATGACATTTTACGCTAAATTAAATAAAGGTCAATAATTGACCCCAATTGAATCTTCTTAGATCCGCCTCTGTATATATACCCGCTTTCTTGACAACTTCATATATTTGGAAGATTACATTCTTAGCAATTTTGTAATATTAAAGAAGAAAATATTACACGAAGTACTAAATATAAATATCATGGTGCTTTATTTAAACTTCATTGACAATTTCAGCAATAATTTTAAATTTATTGAAATAAACTGGGAAAAAAAATGCAGGAAGCCCGTTTCCATTTACATTTACAGTAACCCCTGAATCCTAAATCTGCCCAGCATACCACAAAACCAGCTTCAACATAACCTGCAAAAACCAAATAGAAATGGAAAAACCACATGAGAGATAAACTGTCTAGTTCTACTGTGGTACATGTTACCAAGGTCCTAAAATTCTGCTTGGGCTAAATAAAAACTGAAACTTGGACCTCTTTTTAAGGCTAGTCCGGAATCAATAAGAAAAAACTTGAGTACATGAAAATCGAGGCCCATAAACAACATGCCTAACATCCGTATATTGAGTGGTTAATCCGACATGGGACTCGCACTGCCTCTGTCGGGATAACTGCTCCCATGATCTCAACAATCGTCCCACGATCTCCAGAACAACGTAGGAAGACGGTTAACGTTACTCATATAAAAGATCTAGATTTTCTGAGAAAGGGGGATCGAATTTTAGCTATCAGCTTATACCACAAGAGATATCGCGTAGATAAGAGTTCGAATATCTCAATTTCTCTCCCAGTTTGATCTCGACTTATTGCTTCGTGATAAGTCGACACTTCTAAGCTTCAACCTCCCATAATGACTTATCGACCGAGATAAGGCGAGAGATAGTCAGACACAGCCACCTCCAACATACGGGCTATCCACTCTAGATAACACGTATCTAATTAAGCCACTTAAACATAGGGCTGAGGTTATAACTAAAGTAATCAAAAGTCAAAAACATCATTTTCTTACTTGGCTATCATGAACGGAGATGTGATTCTCCTTCAAAGATCACCAGCTGGTATACGTTGGGTTCCAGTCTTCCAGACCTGGAGATTGTTCACATAGTCAACGAAAACTAACTTATTGCGTATATAACGGGATCAATATATTTATCAATTGAATTGATATTAAAAATTACATAACTTGGTAATAGAATGTTTTCCTAATTTGGATTCTTAAAATTGTTCCATACGCCGACCTCTTTTTTTTTTTTTTTTTTTTTTTTCAAAAAACAAGATCTGAATTCTGATTTTTTTTCAGAAAACAAACGGGATAAAATCCCATTTCTTCATTTGATTTCTTTTATTTTCAAATCCCATTTCTTTATTTGATTCTTTTATTTTTATGTATTAAAACAAAACACGCTAACATTAATATTATTAATATATCGAATACTAATGGACATTGGTAATCTATAGATATGCTAACAATAAAATTTCATAAAATTTATACATCATATAAATTATGCTTATAATGTTGAATTTCACATTTAAACTATATTTTTTTCAAATCATCGTCGATAATTCTTCCTGTTGTCTAAAAAAATTCATTATATATCTACCAACTTAGTTATCTCGCGACTGCTAGCAGGATCAGCTGAATGAAGAGGGCATTGAAAACAAAAATTGTTCGGGTGTAAACACAAATTCTACACCAAAAGCAATATATTAAAAACCTGTCAATTCATTAAGAGCCTGTTTGGTTAAATTACTGTGCACGTGGAAAAAAAATTCAACTGAATTTTTTTTTTCTAATGCACACAGTAAAAATCAGTTCAAAATTCATTTCCGATTCGTTCCCGTCTGTAGGCCGAACATGTCCTAAAAATTTGAAGAGTTGTTAAAAAACAAAGGAGCTTGCTTCTTGGTATATAGATTTAGATGATAAAATTAAGCCATATTATCTAGAATTAAAAAATCAACGATGATGTACGGTTTGATAAATTCTGCGTAGAAAAATATTAGTTGTGTAAACGACTTGAGAACTCGATGTCAATGGAGTAATTAATAATGAAAATAACGTCCCCGTCGACCTGTGTACTTTGCTCTTGACCAAGCAACAAATAAAGAAAATTGAAAGAGAAACATAAAAAAAAACAATTATTAATCATACAACAAGTCCCTAAGAACTTCAGTTCAACAACTGATCCATCATTTAGACTATCATTTGGTCTTACATCAAGAGAGAAAGAGGGATAGAAAGAGGAAAAGAGAGAGTACGTAGGAGAAGGGGTGGTGGAGGCATGGAAGCACAGGAGGAGTTGTATGTAGCGGTGCCGGAGAAGTCGAAGGAGGGGATGTCCCTTCTCTTGTGGGCTTTGAGAAATGCTCCCAAGGATGTCAAGATCGTCATTACCCATGTCTACATCCTTGATCAGATGATTCCCGGCCCATGTAACTTCCCCTTCCTTCCTTAATTTCATTCTCTGCTATTTCTTCCGGGTAATATGTTGACAGAGTAGTTTTTCTTCATGCAGCGCAGGAACTAAAGTAAAAATAGAGTTTACACACTGCATGTAGTAAAAATTACTCTGTCAATATCTTAACCCCTTTCTTCCCCCTTATCATTCCTTGGTTTGTTAAGCACTTTAATGATGTTGTAGTACGTTGATAATTTCACAAATCAAGCCATGACTTGTGAACAATCTAAATTTTAGCTGAAGAGATTAATTCAAATTAGTTGATTAATTGGGTATTAAATTATTGTTGCAATCATATCTGGTGTAACCACGTAACTGCTTCTGACAGTGGGACATTTTAGCAACCTGGCCCCTTTTATCCAAACCGATATATTATTTCAAGGCCCAACAGGGGTGAAAACGGTATGGATAATATTCAATCCGTATTTGATCCGTATCTGAATATTCGTGTGAATAAGAATACTAATATGGTTTTATGTTTCAGTTATCCGTATCCGAATAGTAGATATATACTATATATTTTAATATAATATTATGAAAATTTATGTTATTTACCATTATAATTAGATAAATATTATGAACTTTAATATTTTTTAATATTATTTTAATAAATATCAGATTTGATTCGGACCTGTATCTGTATCCGTTTGATATCCGCTTCTTATTCGTATCTGGAAAAAAAAAAACATGGATATGATTTTTTACCACTATCCGCTCTATTTTCACCCCTACCAACAAACCGTTCTATTATTTCATAACTAAATATTTAGGAATTAGAAATTATGTTTTATAAATAAGTAGGACGGAGATGAGTTTATTTATTTATTTTTCCAATCTTTTCCGTTGACATCATCTGAAAGAGAAAAAAAAACAGCATTTTTATTTTATAAAAAATATTTAAAAACAATAGAGGATAATAGATGAATTGACTTGAGATTTTTAATTTCACAGAAGAAACCGAAAAACATTGGTTTGAAATTTTAATCCCACATAAGGAAAACATTGGTTTGAGATTTTCTATGGCATATGGTTGGTATTACGTTGTATCGTGTCTAAATGAACCAACCTTTTATTTTCTCTGATTTCTTTTCTTGAAAGTTGTCGGCAATTGCCGATCGATCAATATATATATATTAATTAAAGAGAAGTCATTTACTATAGTATCTAATTACATCACAATACAATATTTACAAAACATAATATAAAAACACATGGGGTACAATTCACTCTGATGGGTCATCTCCACCAATTGTGGCCTTCTTGCTACGGAAAGTGGCTCCAGCTGTGGATATCCATTGCTGCCTCATTTATCAGTATATTAAGCAATTTGGATTTCTCTGAGAATGCGCTTCTATTTCTTTCTTTCCAGAGGCCCACACTCCTGCTGCCTACGTCGTTTCTCATGATTTTTCCTCTTTTAGGAATCTCCTCCTGAGACTGAATTCTCTGCTCCCTAGGAGGCATAATTTTTCTGCTCCTGAATCACTGAAACGTGGGCCATACCAAAACTAAAAACTAATATTTAAATTTATAAATCCGTCTGGACCTACTTGTCAGTCTCACTGGGGCAGGTGATCTCTATCCCTCCTCCTTCCCTCCCACCACATATCGATAATGCCGTCTGCATTATTTGTCGGGAAATTTAATTGCATCAATAAACCTCTTTAGAAGTTTGTTGGATATGTACATTTGCGCATAATATAATCCTTTGTTTCAATCGTGCTGCTGGCGCAGAAGATGCATCCTTGCAATCCATTCATTAATCTATATTATAATTTCCATGATGTCTGATTTCTTCCATGATGTTATAATTTCCATGCAATCCATTCATTAATCTATATTATTTTTATATTATTTCTATAGATAAAAAATTCTGAAAAAAAAATAGCATCTTGAATTTGGATCAAAAAATTTCATTCTTAATTTCCAAAACGGAAAATTTATTTCCAATTTAAACTAAAAACTGAAAATTTGCTCGTCTCCAGGTTCTAGTCTTTTTTTTTTTTTTTTTGGTTTGAAAAACTTGACGGTGACGGTCAAGTGTCTCCCCTCTCCAGGTCCTAGTCAATTCCAGAGAAGTTAAGGAATTAATCGTGTTCTTAGAATTTGGGCCCACCAAAGTCTAGGTCCTCCACAAATCAAAATGTAACGATCAAATAAATGTGTGAAAATGAACATAGCAACTTTTGGTGAAATTAATTGTGTTCTTAAATCTGAACATTTCAATTTTTGTGTCCATTTTAGTGGGAGGCCGAGTCCATCCAAGTATTGCATCTCAGATCGAACTTATTGCTTACAGACAAGAGGAGAAAGCAAAGGTCGCAAGGAAATTGGATGATTATACAAGGCAATGCGCTAAAGCAAAGGTAAATAAAAAAACCATTTCGCTCTTGTTTACTTTTTTTTTTAATCTTATTCCTTATTTGTTTTAAATGGGTATAGATGTCTTACCAAATTATCCTAACGTAATTACGAAGAATTTTCACTGCTCACACGTCGTGCATACACCTAAAGTAACTCAAATTTTTAGCACACATTTTGACATGACATTTTTTAATTCATGCATATCACAAGATATACACAAGACTGTTTATATCTTGTGTTATACATGAATTAAAAATTGTCCTGTCAAAATATCTGTCAAAATATGTGCCTTAAATTTTGAGTTTATATGCAAACTATATAATTTGCTTTGACACAAATATTAAAGATCCTCGTTCATTTTATTTCAGACTGAATTGTCTCAGATTCTAATTAGACAGTCTGAATCTAAACTCAAAATTTGAGTTACTTTCATAGGATCTGGACTCCTGCCCTAGCACATTAGTATTTAGTAGTACTTTGTAGTTAGTTTACCCGAAAATACACTTTTTCTCACCACAAAAAATCAGTATTAAGCAACCGAAGATTTGATTTTTTAGATTAAAAAATTCCACCTTTCGTGTCCCGCATACGGGTGTCAATGGCACCCTTTTATTCATTTACCCGATCCGCACCGTATCTGATAAAACGGGTACGGGTAATATTTTATTTTTCGTAAACTTATTGGGTACGAGTATGGAAAAAGATTTTTTTTGTTATCTAAACGGGTAAGGGTACGGATAAAGTCTATTTCGTACCCGTTATCTGCTCAACATGTTCTCCATATTGAAATGTGCTTGGAGACCAAATTTTACATTTTTTGAAATTTGTTTACTATTTATTAAGTCACTTTGAAAATCACTGATCCAATGGTCTAGAAAATTTGACTGTTTTTTTACTCTTCACCTGAATCTGCGATTTTCAAAGTGACTTAATAAATAGTAAAAAAAATTCAAAAAAATATAAAATTTGGTCTCCAAGCACATTTCAATATGGAGAAAATGTTGAGCCGGTCGGATTGGTTGTTTGGATTTTCAAATTGGAATACGAGCATGAAGCACATTTCAATATGAAGTAAGACGTTGTTTTACTTCGCAACTCACCATAGCCCATCCCTATATATATATATATATATATATATATATATATTAATAAGCATTGAAAATAGCGGTTTAATTGGTTTACTTGCATTTTTTTTAGCATGATTATAAATTTTTATCAATAAGTATTATACATATGTGAAATGAATGTATATATTTTAATATTTTATTTACAAAATAATTAAAATAATTATTATATTAGTATTACCCATTATTTATCCGCTAACGTTTTTGACAACCATAACGGGATACGGGTAAAATAATTTGTAGCGGATAAATATAAGATATGGATAAAGACAATTTGTAACGGGTACGCAGGGCAAAACATAGTGGTTGGGAAAGGGTGCTAAGCGCCCCCCTATAGTTTGAAAATTTGTAGTTTAGTCCATTAAATTTTGTAACTTTTATGTGCATTATATCTTTTAGCCCTCTTTATAAAATGAAATTACACTATATTTGATTTTTCAGCCCTTCAATTTTTATTTTCTAGTTCCGCCTCTACGGATACGAATATAAAAATGCTTCCACCCAACTCTTACCGTACTTGTTGACATCTCTAGTCTCGCACCGTGTGTAGGTTCCACTCCAGAAACACTTTAAGGCAATAGCTAACATTATTAGAAGGTTATCTCACTTCGTGAGAAATTCAGAATATTACTAAGTTATTCCGTAGATAGTGTGGGAGAACTTTATACTTCAAAAAAAAAAAAAATTGTAATTATTTTTTCTTATTAATATATCTGTTGACGGTTTCGTCAACCTTAAAGAAAATAAATAAAAAGACTGTGGGGCCCTCACTAGTCTCCTGTCGAAATTTCCGCGACGCATTCCATGCAGGTGGAAAAAAAATGTTCGATTTTACCCGTGCGACTCTAATAGTCCAACCGATACACATACGTCATTGTTTTCTTCACATAAAATTTCAAAGTAAATTTTGCAGCCCACATTCACATAGGCGAGAGAACTATATGTCGTCGATCAAGCCCAAGCTGGCACCAATTCCATTGTCGTGTTCTTTCAACCCATTTAGGGCCTGTTTGGCTGCAATCCCGCGTGTTACTATTTACGCGGGAAAAAAAAATTCAGTTCAACTGAATTTTTTTTTTCTCACGTGAATAGTAACTCGCTGTTTACTATTCATCCGTTCCTGTACCCATTCTCGTTCCCGGGCTGCAGCCGAACAGGCCCTTAAGGAGTCCTTGTCCTAACCGAATATTTATGTTCAGATATGAAATCAGATCGGAGGCTCGGAGCCTCATTAATATTTATTTAATTTAAACAGAATATTTAAATATTCTGTTACCTTACACCTTATTTGAATGAGTAGAGGAAGTGATGAAATAGAAAGAAAATATTTTTTTTTCTCAAATCAAATTATGTTAGAGGTAAAGAATACATGAGGGAAAATGTTTAACCTTGTATGCTTATAATTAATAGAATTGATTTCTCTTCCGATTTGAAGTGTAACGGATGGAAAAATATTTTGTTACAAATATTTAAAAAAAAAGATGACACAAATTTCCAACCATATATCTCACTTGTATAATTTCATCAATTTTTTTTTTGTTACAAATCTACAGCAGTCACTGAATTTCTCATTAATTTTTTGAAATTTAATTAATCAAACAAGAAATAATACAGAATGAAAAAATAAATTTATTTTTCCTCATTAATCATTCAAACACGAAGATGTTAAATATGTTAATCTTCCTTGCTATTTCATTCCATTCCCTTCTATTCTTCACCTCTCCTCTTTTCCTCTACTCTCCATCCAAACAAGGTGTTAGGTGATATGAATTCTTTATGAAGCACAAAAGCTCATGGCTAGGGTTTATACCAGTATGATTTTCAACCTATACTGGTATTCTAATCTTTCGTTGTAACACAACTTATAGCTCTTTCATTATAGATCCTAACATGTAGTTGTTGAGCAAGTTCTAAAATTAGTGTCCTGTCAATATCCCTAAAACTGTGAATAATTGTTTTCTTTTGACAGTTTAAATGCGAGAAATTAGTTTTTGGGTTCAATAATGACATTGCAAATGGAATTTTGGAGCTAATTGCACTCAAGGGGATCAAGAAATTGATAATGGGAGCAGCTGAAGATCGTCGTTACTCAATGTATGTCGATTTAATTCATGCAATTTTGAGAATTAAATCTAGATTAAATAACTGAAGCTTATTCTCTGTTAAAATTGCAGGCGAATGATTGAACCAACATCCAATAAAGCGAAGTCTGTTATGAAAAGTGCTGATACATCATGCACAATATGGTTTGTTTGCAAAGGAAACCTTATCTATACAAGGTGTGACTTTGCTTTTAATCAACCGCTTTCCTTTTTAATTTTTGTTTTTACAAATAAAGGTTATTGGATTATTGCTACTGATTGGCTATTCTCAGTTAATTATACTATTTTGTAAACAAGTTTACCTGGTTAAGTTAGACAAATTGATCATTAGATGTATAAAATATATCATACCATGGTTATTTCAAGAGCGAGAAAACATTAAAAGTTTATAACTGGTTTATTTCCCGAAAATCTTCATAACTCAATATTTCTGTTCCTTGAAAGGGAGGCAAATCAGGAGAAAATGATCAAGCCACTGCAACTGCCCCAGCCATGCAGTTGCAGTCTCAGTCCGGGAAGGGCTCAAGAACAGTATTCTTATAGTTCTTCTGGGTCGAGTCCTAGGACAAGTTATAAAATATCAGATGCAGGATCACTTATCATGACTGAAGTAAGTATATTGCTACATATAATTTAATTTTGTCCTTAATTGATTGGATACATGAAAAACGTACAATTGTTCTTCTGTTAAATACAAATTGCCCATATACATATTTCATATCATAGACCTTTGTTTATTAATAAAATAATATGAGTATATGACCACAAGTAACTTGTCAAATGTTCTCTGTATACTAATATGTAGGCTGATGCCACGCCATGTGCTGACTTAGAACTCAAAGATGCCTTGGCAGATTTGACTTTAATAGTCCAGAAGGTAAAATATTAACAGAAGATTAGTTTTTTTCTTTCTTCTAATTTACTCATCGATAAAAACAGTGTCAAACATGCCTTTATGTTCTTGTTATGGATTGTAATTTCATATTAGTCAAACTTTCAAATCTGAGTTGTAACAGATGTTAATATTGGCACACTGATTTTGGAGAAGGTTGAGGATTCGATTTGCAGACAAAAACAAAGTATGGAACATGAAGTAGAATATCTGAAGGCCGAGTTGAATGAAAGAGACAAACTTTTGCAAGAGGCCAATAAACATAATTTGGCATTGGAAAATCGTGTGAAGGAACTAGAAGAAAATATTGCATCAGTCAATGGTAGCATGAATTTACGGCAATCAGAAAACATTCAACCTCAGTCTGAGGGAGAAGCAAATTTGAAACATCTTCAAGAAACTACTATTCAGAAACTGGTTTTGGAAGAGCATTTTAAAGGGCTAGGAGACAGCCTAGTACCAATCAAGGCTCATGTTGAAACACTACTGTTAGAGAACAAGCAACTACAGCAGGAGCGAGATGAAAACGACTGAGAATTAGAAAAATTAAACCAGACACTAATAATTAGTACTGATTTATTGAGATTATTGAATTTTGAATTTCTATTGTCTGAGCTGGAGCCGGCAAATGAAAAATTTAGTGATTTGAATAAGATTGGAGAAGCCATAGTGGACACGACACAACACGACACGACACTTCTGCAGTGACTAATTCAGTTCTTCCTCATCTAGAGATTTTTCCAAATCATACACTTGTTCTGCCATTCAAAATGGATTGAACACTGTTGATACTGAAAAAGTGGAACGTTGTTCCTTTTCTTTTCTTTTCTTTTGGTGAGGTGTTGTTCATGTCTTGTTGGCGGGAGCTCACGCAGTTTAATTGTGCTCCATTTTCTTCGTAGATAAATATTTTCTAAGTATTATTTGAATTGGTATTTGTTGTAAATAGATAACGTAATATACACTATGGAAGCTGCATTTCTCGGGTACCCATAGCATTACTTGGGTGAACTTTTACGGATTATACCATTTACTCTTTTTCCTTCTTTTCTCAGCTGCTTCATTGCTTGCAATACTTACCAGAAATGGAAATAAATCATGTTACCGTTGTGGCGTTGTATGTTTTTTTAGTTATTTTCCCAATAACGTAATATACACTATGCACATGATGTAAGATATGACAACTTATTCAATTTAGATCATTCATTCAATTAAATCATTGTTTGTAATATAGTATTGTGGTATTGGAGTGATGTTATTTTATTAAGTAAAAAAATAAATGTGTGTTTGTGACATCCTCATGTATTTAGCCACCTTTATAATTTAAAAATTAATAAATATGTGTTTGTGATGTAGTGATTAAAATTTCACTTTGTGATCGGAAAAACTTGAGTTTAAATTTCAATTGCCACAAATTATACAATTTAAGTTTCAGCTTCTTCAACCAAAAGTATTTTTGTGCTTCCTGATTGCAATATATTGTTTGATTTTTAGAGAATTGATTTAGCTTTAGGTCGATGAAAATAAATTATTGCACCATTATACAAGTAGATCTGTTGAAAACTTTTGGAAGGCTTCTAATGGTTACCTAGCCTTCGTAACTTGGAAGTAACACAAGTCTTACTATTTGGACAATCTCAGATTGTTAATTTGCTTATATATGACTTCATTACAAAGAATACTGATCCAAATTTGCTCTAGTTAGACTTTAATCAAATACTGCTGAAGTCTTCGTTAAATACTGCTGAAGTCTTCGTTAATTGCTTTAAAATTAACTACTTGGTTTGTAAAATAAGTACAACTGTAACTGACAGCTTTGATTTAATAATATTTTGTTATGTGACGTCTGAAATATGCCTCGGCATATTCTATCCGAGGCAACCAAATTGATTGTGTGAGTTGGTCGGGGCGAATAAAATTGAGAGATTCAACTAAGTGGGGACATTTAAAAAAGGAAAAAAAAAACTGTTGGGCTTCATATCTCATTCCAAAAAGAAAGAAAAAGAAATAATGCCGGTGGTAGATTGTCTGGCGATTTTATAAAATATTTACATTCAAAGATTCTGTCAAGAATCAAGATAGTCTTCCACCAATATATTTGACAAAGTGCTCATATAAACCACCATTTTTCATTTATCTCTCTGCCAAAAATGGGAACTATAACCATTCGTGCTAGGCTTTTTAAATAGTTTGTTATTACACTTTTTTTTATGAACAAACAAACAAATTTTGAATTATACAAATTTTTAACATACACCATAAATCCAAATTACGGATATTACATATATAATCATGTTAATTTAGTATTTTTACGGATATATTCTAAAATATTAAATGGTTTTATTGCAAAATGAATATATGTCAAACTTAATAAAACATAAAAATTAATCCAGTTTCCATCCACGAAGGACTGGATCTTAGTTTTGTAATAGTATGCGAAGACTTGTTAAGATTACAAAGAGAGGGTACATATTAAGATTTAGCCGTACGATGGATTTTGAACGATCCGGATGAAAGAAAAAGAGAGTGCTTCTTTTCTCCAAAAAAAAAGAGCAGAGTCGGTTCCACATATTAGTATATTATATATACAATGGAGAATATAATAATATATCATGTCGAGTACAATGCCACATCATGATCTACGTTACTGGGACTCGCTGTTGTGAGGACAAAAATCCTCTCAGGTATTGGACGGTGGGATCCATAATTTTACGGCTCAGATTAACTTAAGTCAGTGCCTATTCGGATATCATGCATTTTAAGATTCGTGCAAAAGTTAAAAGGACGGTCCATATCCACTAGTTCTAAAAGATTCCTTTCACGGTACCGGAGTGGATGTGAATTTTTGTTGTGGAGGGTCCAAAGTACAGAATTCGCATCCTCTGAGATATCTCAAACTTTGCGTGACTTTTTAGAATATCTCAATCATTCAAATACGTTATGCATGAATCTCAAAGCACAAATAATACTGCCCCCTACGATCCCCCGAATAACACGTCGGTCACGCAAAAATTGAGATATCTCATAGGAAACGCACCCCAAAGCGCAGCGGAGGTGAGAGGAATTTAATAGAGGGACGGAGCAGAGGCAATATATCAAGCAGTGTTGTAAATAACAATATGCAGTCGTCGAATGGACGGAGTACCGTTAAGCAATTAATCGGTCTGCAGCTGATTAATCGGAATTATGCGGACAATTTAATATTTTTATTAAATTTATGTATATATATATATATATATATATATATATATATATATATATATCATAATTTATTATAACTAATTTATTTAAATCATTAAACTTATCAAATAAACTTAATTTTATTATTATAATATGACACTACGCTTATTTCTTCTTAAGACATAAGAATTTAACATGTGTAAGTAACACATTTATTTATTGAAAAAACAAATATGAAAATTAAACTTTTTCAAATACTAATAACATATTATTTGAAAAAAATGAAACATTCCAACATAAAATCACTAAATTTATTTTATGATAACAACTTAATTTTATAAATGAACACATCATACTAATTGAAAAAATTACATTAATAAGTAAAAAAAAAATATGGTATATAAATAATAGAAGAATTGATTAATTTCAAAGTAAGAAGAAAAAACATATATAAAAAATATTGGATGTATATCCAAGCACAAATAAAACTACAATACATAATTTATAAACCTTATTATCATATACTATCACTGGAAAAAAAAAACAATGTGAAAGTAAATATTCACTGAAATAAACAGAAATAAACGGAAATAAACGGACAATTAAACAGTAAAACGGCCGATTAATTGAAAAAATTCGCAAACATGCATCCATTAAGTATATTCGTAACGATTTGGCCGCTGTTAATGATTAAACGGTCGTTTTTTACAACACTGATATAAAGTAGTTAGCAGTTAAATTTATAGTAAATTTATTAAAATGGGAAGTTATGATCTAAATACGAAAGAAAAAATTCGCAAACATGCATCTATTAAGTATATTCGTAACGATTTGACCGCTGTTAATGATTAAACGGTCGTTTTTTACAACACTGATATAAAGTAGTTAGCAGTTAAATTTATAGTAAATTTATTAAAATGGGAAGTTATGATCTAAATACGAAAGGGACGTCTATTATTGTCTTTTTAAATGTGATGCTTTCAGAAGCAGCCAACATGCGTAGGTTCCGAAACCCGTTTTATTCGTGCGGCGACTTCGACTTCGTCCCCCAAAGTCGATCTGGTCTTTATGAGAAGTCAACTCAATGTTGTTTCTTTTGATGCATTATAAAATGCCGACAAATAGAAGCCGGGTACCAATTTCCTCCATCCCTTCATCTCTCTCTCTCTCTCGATCTCTCGATCTCTGTCTCTCCCGCTGGCGGAGATGGATGAGTCTGGTCAGGTGGAAGAGAAGGTTTATGTGGCATTGCCAGAGAGGTTGAAGGATGGAAAAAGTACCCTCTCATGGGTATTGAATCATTTCTCGAATGATGTAAAGATCATCATAACTCATGTACACATCCCTGCTCAAATGATTCCTATGAGTAAGCACTCCTACCAACTTTTTTTTTTTTTTTTTAACCAAAAAAGTATATGTAATCCGATAGATTCTAAGAAACACATCCAATTTTTTTTTTCAGTGGGAACTAAGTTTCCTGCAAATCAATTAAGTCCTCACCAGGTCAACTCATACAGACAAGAGGAGTGGGGAAAAGCCGAAAATCACTTGAATGATTATATCCCATATTGCTCCAAAGCTAAGGTTCTGCTAGTCTTTTTTTTTTTTCCATTTTCTTTGCTTCTTATTTTGCAATTTTGAATATCAAATGAAATACATGTGTCCAATGAGGAACACATCACAGAGATGCGCATGACTAGTTCAGAAAAAAAAAAAATTAATTGGTCTGACCAATTATAATATATGTTAGCATTTTTCTTGATTTAGCACTAGATTAATATTCTCTTCTTTTCTTCTTAATCAGTTTAAAGCCGAGAAATTAATGTTTGTGTCTGATGATGTTGCACATGGACTTGTTGAGCTTATTAGTTTGCATGACATGAGTAATCTTGTCATGGGGGCTGCTTCAGACAGGCGGTACTCGAGGTATATGCTAATCATGTCGTTTAATTCATAGCCATTTTACCACAATCTATGAAACTTGTGTAATCTTTATTTTAATAGGTAATTATTTCTTACATTTTGAGTTAGTTGTTTATACCAGTGTTGTAAAAAACGCTGTTAACGGCCGTTTAAACGGAAACGGTGGCCACACCGTTACGCACATTGTTAACGGACGCCTGTTTGTGGTTTCTAACATTTAATCGACCGTTTAATCTGCCGTTTATTCCCGTTTTTTTCCGTTTATTCCAGTGAAAATTTATTTTTCACATTGTTTTTTTTTTCCTATAATAGTGTGTGATAATAAGGTTTATAAATCATGTATTTTAGTTTTATTTGTATCTGGATATACATCCAATATTTTTTATACATGTTTTTTTTTCTTCTTACTTACTTTGAAATTGATTAATTCATCTATTATTTATATACCATATATTTTTTTACTTACTGATGTAATTTTTTCAATTAGTACGACATATTTATTTATGAAATTATGTTATTATCATAAATTAAATTTAGTTATTTTTATGTTGGAATGTTTTCTTTCTTTCAAATAATATGTTATTAGTATTTGAAAAAGCTTAATTCTCAAATTTAGTTTTCATTAAATAAATGTGTTACTTACACATGCAAAATGCTTATGTGTTACGAAGAAATAAGCATAGTGTCATGTTATAATAATAAAACAAACTTAAATTAAGTTTATTTGATAAGTTTAATGAGTTAAATAAATTATTTTTAATAAATTATGATATATATACATAAATTTAATAAAAACGTTAAATTGTCTACATAATTCCGATTAATTGGCCGCATACCGATTAATCGCTTGGCGGCATCCTGTCCGTCCGACGACCACATACCGTTATTTACAACACTGGTTTATACATACTTTCAGGGGAATGACTCAGGTAAAATCCAACACAGCAAAGATTGTTATGGAGAAAGCTCATCCATCGTGCAATATATTGTTCATCTGCAAAGGAAACCTTGTTTGCACAAGGTATGTTCCTCATTTTGTGGGGGTTTATACTTCCTTGAAATTAGCTTTGTAACAATTACTGCATCACAAGGTGAAATCACGTGGCTCCTCCATAAATAAGTTTAGTTTGCAATACGAGAAAAATAAAATATTATGAGGACCTTCATAAATAGGTGGTTGAAAAATTAACATGATGAATTTACGTTAAGAAAAAAGCAAAACAATTTCCTTTTTTATAATCTTTTTTCATATTAAAATTCTTTTTATATTCACTTTTGTCAAGGGAACCGGAACTACCGCCAACACGAACCTTGAATCAGGCAGAATCAATGCCTACGGAAAGAAATATGCAAAATGTGTTACCAAGAAAGTTGAGTTTTGACGTGTCGAACTTGCATGTTGGTGGGATGATACCAGGTTTCCCTCCTCGATCCGTTATGAGACCGAGCTGCCGGAACAGTGATAACTACTCGATTGACTTCTCAGAAGGAGCTACAAGATCGGATGCGACGTCATCTATTGCAAGTGAAGAAGGATACAACAACTATGACTTGTTGTCATTAAACAGGGATGATGATTTCGATGTACGATCCTTGCATGAGCCTCGCTTGGGATCTCAAGGTTCCATGCCAGCACGTGAACAGGTACTCTTTAGCGGCTTAATGCATCCTTATTTGCTTCAAAATATTATGGAAATGGAATCAAACTTTCTCCACCCCACCCCCCCCCCCCCCCCCCCCCAAACACACACACACTCCACTCCGCCCACAATCCAATTCCACATAATTATGATCCCATTTCACTTCCCTATCTCACATATGAGCTCATCTACTCTCCTGTCTTTATAATTCTGGATGCATGCTCTCGTTACAAGTTTTCAAGCAAGTCGCTTCCACAGTTGCTACAATTTTTTTTATCATTGTATTACTAATCAAAACCAGTTGTCTGATAATCTCATTATAAAATTTGAAATAAAATGTTACTGATCTAAAGAAGTTGCAGCATATTAATTTTGCGCCAGCAACTTATCATTCCAACTGTTTTCTAGGAAATGGTCACCAAAGCCTACAAAAAGAAAAATAATAATTGAGGGTCCTAGTTTTTTCCATCACATTAATTTCATATAAAATTTCCTAGTTGTTTCAGGGAAATGTAGGAGACATTTGTGCCAAACTCCAAACAGCCTTATCAGATGCCGCAAAATACAGGGTCGAACTTCATGAGGAGATCAGCAAACGTGAAAAGGCTGAAATGGATTTGGCTTCCTTAATCCAGCAGGTATCTATTTAATATCTAAAAGCAAGTCATTTAGAAATTCCATTACGACAATCTAAAATAAGCATGATCAATGGCACAATTGAACTGGATTTTTTAGGCAGAAGAAACCCAAAATGCCCTTCTAAAAGACAAGCAAGAGATGGAGTTTTTACACAAGGAAGAGATAGAAATGGGCAAAAGTCGAATAGATTTGTTGCAAGAAGAAAATAAAAAATTGCAAGAGGAGAGAGATATAGCAGTTAAAGAGCTTGAAGAATTACGTCATTGTGCGGGTCGTGGATCTTTTGTAAAGTTCTCTGAGTTTTCTCTGTTAGAGCTTCAACAAGCAACTGAGAATTTCAGCGATTTACATAAGATCGGTGAAGGAGGTTTTGGTTCTGTCTACAAAGGTTTTTTGCGCAACACCATGGTTGCTATAAAGATGCTGCATCCTACAAGCCTACAAGGCAGGCCAGAATTTGAACAAGAGGTAACTTGCATTTTTATTGGAACCAAGCAGTCACATAATTTAATTTTATTGGATCCAATGTTTTTACCTATGTCGGATGATATGGCATGACAGCATGAGGTGAACTTACACCCGGAAGTCATTACCAATTTTCCTTTTCCTACCAATTTATGCAATAGCTTTTCTAGACTAACTCATATTCTCGTTTTGCATTAATAGGTTGCTATCCTAAGCACAATGAGACACCCAAACCTTGTTACTCTTATAGGAACATGCTCAGAACAGTCAGCTCTAGTCTACGAGTATTTACCTAATGGTAGCGTTGAAGATCGACTTGCTTGTCAAGGTGGCTCCCCGCCACTCACGTGGCAGGTGCGCACACGTATCATTGGTGAAATCTGTCTTGCTCTCTTGTTCCTTCACTCAAACAACCCCAATCCAATTGTCCATGGAGACCTTAAGCCAGCAAACATCCTCCTAGATGCTAACTTGGTTAGTAAGCTCAGCGACTTTGGCATTTCTCGCCTCCTAATGGAATCCAACACAAACACCTTAGTGTACCGCACCGAATTCCCTAGGGGAACATTTGCCTACATGGACCCGGAATTTCTGAGCAGTGGAGAGATAACAGTAAAATCTGATGTCTACTCATTTGGTATAATTGTTCTTCGGCTATTGACCGGAAAGCCTCCAGCAAATATAGCAGCTGATGTGGAGGATGCCTTTGAGACTGACTCATTGCACTTGATTATAGATGAGTCAGCTGGAGAATGGCCTTTTGTGCAAGCTGAGCAATTGGCATATCTTGGGCTGAGATGTGCTCAAATGCGTAGGAGGAAGCGCCCGAATTTGGAGAGTGAGTGGAAGTTGGTTGAATCCTTGATGATGGCTGCTTCCTTGTCTGTGTTGCCAAGTTTCAAATCTCAACTCGATGACAAAGGCACACCTTCCTACTTCATGTGTCCTATTTTTCAGGTAAAACTTTGTTGGATATCCCGAATTGATGAACGACTCTTAGTGGTACTTATTTCGAACACTTGGCATGCATTGGTAAAAATAATCCACTAGAAAGCATAAAACAAGCAAATAATCACAAGTCAGCAATGATATAACCAAATATTTAATTATAACCAACACTAATTGGTATCTGAACGACGATAATGCTTGAATTAATTTCAAAATGGATCATAAAAGTCAAAAGGTCTCTTATCGTTACCTGACAATAAAAACAAATCCCATAGATTTTACAGTTGAGACGCATCACTTATAGTAGATGGGTTTCAATAGTTTGAATTCGTCATTTAAAACCAATCTGATAGATTTTACAATTGAGTTCACAAAGAGGTTTGGCTTCAGAGCACTCTAGTTCTACTCTTTAATTTAATAATAAAATAAAATGAGTTCAGCAGTTTGCACTTCCTTCGCAGCGTACGTCTGGATTTTTTTAGTCTCACATTATCAAAATAAAAATAAGAAGTCTCTTGGGAGTCTATAAAAGAAGACCCCATTTCTGTTAAAATTCATCAAGTTCCATCCGGATCTTGAAATTGTAAAATACGAGTGCGAATTAAACAATGTACAAGATGTACATTAACTTCTTTCCTACTTTAATTGAAAAGATCTATTGTTGACGACTAATATTTTGTGGGTGGAAATAAAAAAAAAATGATTTTCAGGAGGTAATGAAGGATCCTCACATTGCGGCAGATGGTTATACATATGAAGCTGAAGCAATTAAAGGTTGGCTCGATGGCGGGCATGATACATCGCCGATGACAAATTTGTCCCTGCTCCACCACGAACTTACTCCAAATCATACCCTTCGTTCTGCTATTCAAGAATGGCTCTTGCACCATCCATAACAGTAGCAACCTGTAATTCTGTGCATATACAAAATTTCATAATTTAACACTAAAAAATGTAAATATGACTTGCATAAAAATGCAAATGCACATGAAGAACATGACTGCTGCAATATAATATGTAAGATAGTTTTTCAGGTAATGTTAATGTAAGTTAGCTTTTTTGTATTAGTAGTTCAGTACTTTACAAATGAGTTATCTAGCAATTGTTAAGTTTTAACTTTTGTGATGTTTAAATTTTTTAAAAATACTTTGGTGATATTTGAACACTAATTGAGCCATGAATAGATTAAATATCTTGTGCTCTTGCTCTCTACCTCAGTTGCAGGTGCATTACTCAGTGGTGGATTTATAACCAAGACCAGGAGTACTTAGGCACTTGTATAAATTGTAGTTATGTATATTGAAATTTAATTGAATTATCTTTTTAATTCTTTATATAATTTAGTCTCCCTATAAAATATTAAATGTGTGCTTATAGCTTAGTGGTTAGAGTTTCACATTTTAGTTGTTGAGACTTGAGTTCAGATCCCATCTACTGCCACATGTTTTAAATTTCAGCCCCTCAAATCTAAATTTTCTAATTCCACTCTTTATTTCCATAATTGTTTTAATCTTGCTGTAACATATATTAATGTGCATAAAAAGATACTTTATAATTATGCCGAACATATTGAATCACTCGTCTATATGCATGGTTTGGTTCTTTATAAATAAATCATTTTATTTTTGAAAGCCTAGCAGCGGCTGCTATGTGAGAATTTTTATATAATGTAAAAAAGTTATTACAACAAAGTGGTTTAATAAACATTTCTTGAGTAAATATTTCTCGAATTACTTAAGTGCACTCGTCCATAATATGTGTGATTATAAGTGTAGTTGATAGTTTCCCTACTGAATGAGGCTATGTTACTATGCATATCGTGAATTGGTCTGTATTATGAATGCAACATGTCTTTTGTCAACATTTAAACAATTAGTTTAAACTGTTCAACATGTTCTCTATATAAAAATGTACTTACAAATTAAATTTTACATTCTTTACAATTTATTTACCATTCAAGTAATGCTTTCCTACTTGTATAAAAATAGTATACACTTCTAAACAAATATATAAAATTTATTCAGCACGTACATTTTCATATGAAAATCATATTGAACGGTTTCCATCGAGTATTAAACTTTACATTACTGTCTAACTCAGAAGATATTTATTTGAAAAGAAAAAAGAAATTTAGATTCGAGACTCAAGTATCGAGAGGGCATCTTTGCCATATCTTGCAGAATAGTCCTAGATAAAAAATCTTGCTCCCACAAGTTTTGCCATATCTTGCAGAATATAGTCCTTGATAAAAATCTTGCTACCACAAGTTTTTTATTACAAGCCGAAGCACTAAACTGGGACCTGTTACACTTGTTCCACCACGTGGTCGGAACTAGTGCCAAGTTCCAATCCGAAAAGCTCTCTCTCGGGCCACACGC
Source organism: Carex arenaria (assembly GCA_964058825.1). Classification (NCBI taxonomy): domain Eukaryota; kingdom Viridiplantae; phylum Streptophyta; class Magnoliopsida; order Poales; family Cyperaceae; genus Carex; species Carex arenaria. The sequence goes on along the minus strand of CAXKVW010001203.1, from coordinate 26,489 downwards.
CAGCACGTCGATGACCACATTCGTTCCGTAATCCATCAAGGAGTAGAGCCCAAGTTGAGTTCTCAGGCCCAAATATTGTAGCGACAAAGTGGAAATAAATCTTGTAATCGCACGTTATTGTTTTTTGAAATCCAACAATTTATTCATTTCGAAATTCGTACGTAAAAATCAATTATCTTTGAGATTCGTGCATTTTAAAAAATAAATTGTTGAATTTGAAAAAGAAAAAACCCTGCGATTTCAAAGAATCACAGTAGACTTATTTCCCGACATAGTTGTGGGGAATTAGTGGGCACACTTGTCTTTGTACACAATAAGCACGAAAGGGTTTTGATGCAGGGTGTTGGCCTGAAAATGAGGTTGCAAAAAATAAGAACAAGGGTAAATGATCTTTCTTTGCACAAGACATTAGTAAATGCGCTTGCTGAGAACAAGAACAAAAGCAAAAAATATTGATAAGCACAAAAACAACAATAAATGAGCTTACTAAGCATAAAAACAATAACAAATGAAGTTGTTAAGCACAAGAAATAATGCTAATGATGTTGGTAATAACAAGAACAAGGAAAAATTAGGTTATTAAGCACAAGAAAAAGGGCAAATGAGATTGCTAAGCACATGAACTATGGCGAATGATGATGATAATGACAAGAACAACGACAAATGAGGTTGTTAAGCACAAGAATATGAGCAAATGAAGTTCCTAAGCATAAAAACAAATGCAAATGAAGTTGACACGCACAAGATTAAGGGCAAATTATGTTGCTAAGTGCAAAACCAACCACAAATAACGTTGCTAAGCACAAGAAAAAAGGAAAATGAGTTTTCTTTGCACAAGAACAAGGGCAAATGCGCTTGCTAAGCACAAGAATAAGAGCAAAAGTGGTTGATAAGCACAAGAACAACAACAAATGAGCTTACTAAGTATAAAAACAATGACAAATGAGATTGTTAAGCATAAGAACTAATACAAATGATGTTACTAATCACAAGAACAAGGGCAAATGATATTGCTAAGTACACAAACAAGGGAAAATTAGATTGCTAAGCAATAAAACTATTGCGAATGATGATGCTAATGACAAGAACAATAACAAATGGGGTTTTCAAGCACAAGAACATGGTCAAATGAAGTTGATAAGTACAAGATCCAGGACTAATGATGTTGCTAAGAACAAGAACAACCGCAATTGATATTGCAAAGCATAAGAACAGGGGTAAATGAGATTTCTTTGCACAAGAACATTAACAAATGCACTTGCTACGAACAAGAACAAGAGAAAAAAGGTTAAACACAACAACTAATGCAAATGATGTTGATAATCACAAGAACAATGGCAAATTAGGTTGCTAAGTACAAGAACAAGGGCAAATGAGTCTCCTAAGTGCATGAACAAGGGCAAATGATGTTGCTAAGCACAAGAAAAATGGTAAATGAGATTGCTAAGTACATAAACTATTGCGAATGATGATGATAATGACAACAACAACAACAAATGAGGTTCCTAAGCATAAGCACAAATGCAAATGAGGTTGATATGCACAAGATTAAGGGCAAATAATGTTGCTAAGTGCAAAACCAACCACAAATAAGGTAGCTAAGCACAAGAAAAAAAGAAAATGAACTTTCTTTGTATAAGAACAAGGGGGAATGCGCTTGCTAAGCACAAGAACAAGAGTAAAAGTGGTTGGTAAGCATAAGAACAGCAACAAATGAACTTACTAAGCATAAAAACAATGACAAATGAGGTTGTCAAAAATAAGACCTAATGCAAATGATGTTGCTAATCGCAAGAACACAGACAAATGATGTTACTAAGCACACGAACAAGCACAAGGGCAAATGATATTGCTAAGCACATGAACAAGGACAAATTAGATTGCTAAGTATAAGAACTATTGTGAATGATGACGCAAATGACAAGAACAATGACAAATGAGGTTTTTAAGCACAAGAACATGGTCAAATGAAGTTGATAAGCACAAGATCCAGGGCTAATGATGTTGCTAAGAACAAGAACAACCGCAAATGAGATTGCAAAGTATAAGAACAAGGGTAAATGAGCTTTCTTTGCACAAGAACATTGGCAAATGCGCTTGTTACGAACAAGAATAAGAGAAAAAACGGTTGATAAGCATAAGAACAACAATAAATGAGCTAGTTAAGCATAAAAACAATGACAAATGATGCTGTTAAGCACAAGAACTAATGCAAATGATGTTGATAATCACAACAACAACGACAAATTAGGTTGTTAAGCACAAAAAAAATGACAAATGAGTTTCCTAAGCACATGAACAAGGGAAAATGATGTTGCTAAGCACAAGAAATAGAGTAAATGAGATTGCTAAGCACATGAACTATTGCAAATGATGGTGATAATGACAATAACAACGACAAATGAGGTTGTTAAGCACAAGAACATGGGCAAATGAAGTTCCAAAGCAGAAGAACAAATGCAAATGAGATTGACACGCACAAGATTAAGGACAAATTATGTTGCTAAGTGCAAAACCAACCACAAATGAGGTTGCTAAGCACAAGAAAAGGGCAAAATGAGTTTTTTTTTTTTGCACAAGAACAAGCGCAAATGCGCTTGCGAAGCACAAGAACAAGAGCAAAAATGGTTGATAAGCATAAGAACAACAATAAATGAGCATACTAAACATAAAAACAATGACAAATGAGATTGTTAAGCATCAGAACTAATTCAAATGATGTTACTAATCACAAGAACAAGGGCAAATGAATGATATTGCTAAGCACATGAACAAGGGCAAATTAGATTGCTAAGTATAAGAACTATTGCGAATGATGATGCTAATGACAAGAACAATGACAAATGAGGTTTTTAAGGACGAGAACATGGTCAAATGAAGTTGATAAGCACAAGATCCAGGGCTAATGATGTTGCTAAGAACAAGAACAACCGCAAGTGAGATTGCAAAGCATAAGAACAAGGGTAAATGAGCTTTCTTTGCACAAGAACATTGGCAAATGCGCTTGCTACGAACAAGAACAAGAGAAAAAACGGTTGATAAGCATAAGAACAACAACAAATGAGCTTGTTAAGCATCAAAACAATGACAAATGATGCTGTTAAGCACAATAACTAGTGCAAATGATGTTGATAATCACAAGAATAAGGGCAAATTAGGTTGCTAAGCACAAGAACAATGGAAAATGAGTTTCCTAAGCACTTGAACAAGGGCAAATGATGTTGCTAAGCACAAAAAAAAGGGTAAATGAGATTACTTAGCACATGAACTATTGCTAAGTATAAAACCAACCACAAATGAGGTTGCTAAGCACAAGAAAAAGGAAAAATGAGTTTTCTTTGCACAAGAATAACGGCAAATGCGCTTGCTAAGCACAAGAACAAGAGCAAAAGTGGTTGATAAGCACAAGAACAACAACAAAACAACTTACTAAGCATACAAACAATGACAAATGAGGTTGTTAAGCATAAGAACTAATGCAAATGATGTTGCTAATCAGAAGTTTATAGGCAAATGATATTGCTAGGCACACGAACAAGGGAAAATGAGATTGCTAAGCATAAGAACTATTGCGAATGATGATGATAATGACAAGAATAATGACAAATGAGATTTTTAAGTACAAGAACATGGTCAAATGAGGTTCCTATGCGGAAAAACAAATACAAATGAAGTTGATAAGCACAAGATTCAGGGCAAATGATGTTGCTAATGCGCTTAGTTAGAACAAGAACAAGAGAAAAAACGGTTGATAAGCACAAGAACAACAACAAATGAGCTTGCTAAGCATAAAAACAATAACAAATGAGGTTGTTAAGCACAAGAACTAATGCAAATGATATTGATAATCACAAAAACTAGTGCAAATTATGTTGTTACAAGAACAAGGGCAAATTAAGTTGATACGCACAGGAACAAGGGCAAATGAGTTTCCTAAGCACATAAACAAGGGCAATTGATATTGCGAGCACAAGAACAAGGGCAAATGAGATTGCTAAGCATAAGAACTATTACGAATAATGATGATAATTACAAGAATAATGACAAATGAGATTTTTAAGCACAAGAACATGGTCAAATGAGGTTCCTATGCAGAAAAACAAATACAAATGAAGTTCATAAGCACAAGATCCAGGGCAAATGATGTTGCTAATGCGCTTACTTAGAACAAGAACAAGAGAAAAAACAGTTGATAAGCACAAGAACAACAACAAATGAGCTTGCTAAGCATAAAAACAATGACAAATGAGGTTGTTAAGCACAAGAACTAATGCAAATGATATTGATAATCACAAAAACTAGTGCAAATTATGTTGATAATTACAAGAACAAGGGCAAATTATGTTGATACGCACAAGAACAAGGGTAAATGAGTTTCCTAAGCACATGAACAAGGGCAAATGATGTTCATAAGTCCAAGAACAAATGCAAATGAGGTTGATACGCACAAAATTAAGGGCAAATTATGTTGCTAAGCGCAAAACCAACCACAAATGAGGTTGCTCAGCACAACAAAAAGGTAAAATGAGTTTTCTTTGCACACGAACAAGGGCAAATACGCTTGCTAAGCACAAGAACAAGAGCAAAAGTGGTTGATATGCATAAGAACAACAACAAATGAGCTTACTAAGCATAAAAACAATGACAAATGAGGTTATTTAGCTCATGAACTAATGCAAATGAAGTTGATAATAACAAGAACAAGGGCAAATTAAGTTGCAAAGCACATGAAAAAAGGCAAATGAGATTGCTAAGCACATGGACTATTGCGAATGATGATGATAATGACAAGAATAACGACAAATGACTTTGTTAACCACAAGAACAAGGGAAAATGAGGTTCCTAAGCACAAGAACAAATACAAATGAGGTTGATACGCACAAGATTAAGGGCAAATGATGTTGCTAATCGCAAAACCAACTACAATTCAGGTTGCTAAGCACACAAAAAAGGGAAAATGAACTTTCTTTGCACAAGAACAAGGACAAATGCGTTTGCTAAGGACAAAAACAACAGCAAAAGTGGTTGATAAGCACAAGAACAACAACAAAAGAGCTTACTAAGCATAAAAACAATGACAAATGAGGTTGTTAAGCATAAGAACTAATGCAAATGATGTTGCTAATCACAAGAATACAGGCAAATGATGTTGCTAAGCACACGAACAAGGGCAAATGAAATTGCTAAGCATAAGAACTATTGCGAATGATGATGATAATGGCAAGAACAATGACAAATGAGGTTTTTAAGCACAAGAACAAGGTCAAATGAGGTTCTCCTCTGCACAAATGTAGTTGATAAGCACAAGATCTAGCACTAATGATGTTGCTAAGCACAATAACAACCGCAAATGAGGTTGCAAAGCATAAGAATATGGGTAAATGAGCTTTCTTTTTACAAGAATATTGGCAAATGCGCTTCCTAAGAACAAGAACAATAACAAGAGCAAAAGTAGTTGATAAGCACAAGAACAACAACAAATGAGCATGCTAAGCATAAAAATAGTGACAAATGAGGTTGTTAAACACCAGAACTAATCCAAATAATTTCCATAACCACAAGAACAAGGGCAAATTAGCTTGCTAAGTACAAGAACTAATGCAAATGATGTTGATAATTACAAGAACAAGGGCAAATGAGTTTCGTAAGCACATGAACAAGGGCAAATGATGTTGCTAAGCACAAGAACAATGGCAAATGAGTTTCGTAAGCACATGAACAAGGGCAAATGATGTTGCTAAGCACAAGAACAAGAGCAAATGAGATTGCTAAGCACATGGACTATTGCGAATGATGATGATAATGACAAGAATAACGACAAATGACTTTGTTAACCACAAGAACAAGGGAAAATGAGGTTCCTAAGTACAAGAACAAATACAAATGAGGTTGATACGCACAAGATTAAGGGCAAATGATGTTGCTAATCGCAAAACCAACTACAATTAAGGTTGCTAAGAACACAAAAAAGGGCAAATGAACTTTCTTTGCACAAGAACAAGGACAAATGCGCTTGCGAAGGACAAGAACAACAGCAAAAGTGGTTGATAAGCACAACAATAACAACAAAAGAGCTTACTAAGCATAAAAACAATGACAAATGATGTTGTTAAGCATAATAACTAATGCAAATGATGTTGCTAATCGCAAGAACACAGGCAAATAATGTTGCTAAGCACACAAACAAGGGCAAATGAGATTGCTAAGCATGATGATAATGATAAGAACAACGACAAATGAGGTTTTTAAGCACAAGAACAAGGTGAAATGAGGTTCTCCTCTGCACAAAAACAAATGCAAATGTAATTGATAAGCACAAGATCCAGTGCTAATGATGTTGCTAAGCACAAGGACAACAGCAAATGAGGTTGCAAAGCATAAGAACAAGGGTAAATGAGCTTTCTTTGCACAAGAACATTGGCAAATGCGCTTCCTAAGAACAAGAACAAGAACAAGGGTAAAAGCGGTTGATAAGCACAAGAACAACAACAAAAGAGCATGCTAAGCATAAAAATAGTGACAAATGACGTTGTTAATCACCAGAACTAATGCCAATGATGTTTATAATCACAAGAACAAATGCAAATTAGGTTGCTAAGCACAAGAACAAGGGAAAATGTGTTTGCTAATCACCGGAACAAGGGCTAATGAGATTGCCAAGCACATGAACTATTACGAATGATGACGATAATGACAAAAACAACGACAAATGAGGTTGTTAAGCACAAGAACAATGGCAATGAGGTTCCCAAGAACAAGAATAAATGCTAATGAGATTGATAAGCACCGGAACAAGCTCAAATGAGGATGCAAAACATAAGAACAAGGGTAAATGAGATTTCTTTGCACAAGAACATTGGCAAATGCGCTTCCTAAGAACAAGAACAAGAACAAGAGCCAAAGCGGTTGATAAGCACAAGAACAACAACAAATGAGCATGCTAAGCATAAAAATAGTGACAAATGAGGTTGTTAAACACCAGAACTAATGCAAATGATGTTTATAATCACAAGAACAAGTGCAAATTAGGTTGCTAAGCACAAGAACAAGGGCAAATGAGTTTGCTAAGCACTTGAACAAGGGCAAATGAGATTGCCAAGCACATGAACTATTATCAATGATGATGAAAATGACAAGAACAATGACAAATGAGGTTGTTAAGCACAAGAACAAGGGTAATGGGGTTCTTAAGCACAAGAATAAATGCTAATGAGATTGATAAGCACCGGAACAAGCTCAAATGAGGATGCAAAACATAAGAACAAGGGTAAATGAGCTTTGTTTGCACAACGACATTGGCAAATACGCTTGCTAAGAACAAGAACAAGAGAAAAACGGTTGATAAGCTCAAGAACAACAACAAATGAGCTTGCTAAGCACAAAAACAATGACAAATGATGCTGTTAAGCACAAGAACTAATCCAAATAATTTCCATAACCACAAGAACAAGGGCAAATTAGCTTGCTAAGTACAAAAACTAAAGCAAATGATGTTGATAATCACAAGAACAATGGCAAATTAGCTTGCTAAGCACAAGAACAAGGGCAAATGAGTTTCGTAAGCACACGAATAAGGGTAAATGATGTTGCTAAGCACAAGAACAAGGGCAAATGAGATTGCCAAGCGCATGAACTATTGCGAATGATGATGATAATGACAAAAACAATGACAAATGAGGTTGTTAAGCACAAGAAGAAGGGAAAATGGGGTTCCTAAGCATAAGAACAAATGCAAATGAGGTTGATACGCACAAGATTAAGGGCAAATGATGTTGCTAAGCGCAAAACCGACCACAAATGAGGTTGCTCGGCACAACAAAAGGGTAAAATGAGCTTTCTTTGCACACGAACAAGGGCAAATGCGCTTGCTAAGCACAAGAACAAGAGCAAAAATAGTTGATAAGCACAAGAACGACAACAAATGAGCATACTAAGCATAAAAACAATGACAAATGGGATTGTTAAGCATAAGAACTAATTCAAATGATGTTGCTAATCACAAGAACAAGGGCAAATGATATTGCTAAGCACATGAACAAGGGCAAATCAGATTGCTAAGCATAATAACTATTGCGAAGGATGAAGCTAATGACAAGAACAATGACAAATGAGATTTTTAAGCACAAGAACATGGTCAAATGAAGTTGATAAGCACAAGATCTAGGGCTAATGATGTTGCTAAGAACAAGAACAACCGCAAATGAGATTGCAAAGCATAAGAACAAGGATAAATGAGCTTTCCTTGCACAAGAACATTGGCAAATGCGCTTGCTACGAACAAGAACAAGAGAAAAAACAGTTGATAAGCACAATAACAATAACAAATGAGCTTGTTAAGCATGAAAACAATGACAAATAATGCTGTTAAGCACAAGAACTAATGCAAATGATGTTGATAATCACAAGAACAACGACAAATTAGGTTGCTAAGTATAAGAACAATGTCAAATGAGTTTCCTAAGCACATGAACAAGGGCAGATGATATTGCTAAGCACAAGAAAAAGGGTAAATGAGATTGCTAAGCATATGAACTATTGTGAATGATGATGATAATGACAAGAACAACGACAAATGAGGTTGTTAAGCACAAGAACAAGGGCAAATGAGGTTCTTAAGCACAAGAACAAATGCAAATAAGGTTGATATGCACAAGATTAAGGGCAAATGATGTTGCTAAGCGCAAAACCAATCACAAGTGAGGTTGATAAGCACAAGAACTAATGCAAATGATTGATAATCACAAAAAATAATGCAAATTATGTTGATAATTACAAGAACAAGGGCAAATTAGGTTCCTAAGTGCAAGAACAAGGGTAAATGAGTTTCCTAAGCACATGAAAGAGGGAATAAATGCTAATGAGATTGATAAGCACAAGAACAACAACAAAACAACTTACTAAGCATAAAAATAATGACAAATGAGGTTGTTAAGCATAAGAACTAATGCAAATGATGTTGCTAATCAGAAGTTTACGGGCAAAAGATATTGCTAGGCACACGAACAAGGGCAAATGAGATTGCTAAGCATAAGAACTATTACGAATGATGATGATAATGACAAGAATAATGACAAATGAGATTTTTAAGCACAAGAACATGGTCAAATGAGGTTCCTATGCACAGAAACAAATACAAATGAAGTTGATAAGCATAAGATTCAGGGCTAATGATGTTGCTAATGCGCTTACTTAGAACAAGAACAAGAGAAAAAACGGTTGATAAGCACAAGAACAACAACAAATGAGTTGCTAAGCATAAAAACAATGACAAATGAGGTTGTTAAGCACAAGAACTAATAGAAATGATATTGATAATCACAAAACTAATGCAAATTATGTTGATAATTACAAGAACAATGGCAAATTAGGTTGCTAAGCCCAAGAACAAGGGTAAATGAGTTTCCTAAGCACATGAACAAGGGCAAATAATGTTGCTAAGAATAAGAATAAGGGCAAATGAGATTGTTTAGCACATGAACTATTGCGAATGATGGTGATAATGACAGGAACAATGACAAATGATGTTGTTAAGCACAAGAAGAAAGAAAAATGGGGTTCCTAAGCATAAGAACAAATGCAAATGAGGTTGATACGCACAAGAACAAATACAAATGGCAAATAATGTTGCTAAGCGCAAAACCAATGACAATTGAGGTTGCTCGGCACAACAAAAGGGGTAAAATGAGCTTTTTTTGCACACGAAAAAGGGCAAATGCGCTTGCTAAGCACAAGAACAAGAGCAAAATTGGTTGATATGCACAAGAATAACAACAAATGAGCTTATTAAGCATAAAAACAATGACAAATGAGGTTATTTAGCACATGAACTAATGAAAATGAAGTTGATAATAACAAGAACAAGGGCAAATTAAGTTGCTAAGCACAAGAAAAATGGCAAATGAGATTGCTAAGCACATGAACTATTGCGAATAATGATGATAATGACAAGAACAATGACAAATGACTTTGTTAACAACAATAACAAGGGCAAATGAGGTTGATACGCACAAAATTAAGGGCGAATTATGTTGAGAAGCTCAAAACCAACCAGAAATGAGGTTGCTCAGCACAACAAAAAGGTAAAATGAGATTTCTTTGCACACAAACAAGGGCAAATGCGCTTGCTAAGCACAAGAACAAGAGCAAAAGTGGTTGATATGCACAAGAACAACAACAAATGAGCTTATTAAGCAGAAAAACAATGACAAATAAAGTTGATAATAACAAGAACAAGGGCAAATTAAGTTGCTAAGCACATGAAAAAGGGCAAATGAGATTGCTAAGCACATGAACTATTGCGAATGATGCTGATAATGACAAGAATAATGAGAAATGATGTTCTTAACCACAAGAACATGGGCAAATGAGATTTCTAAGCACAAGAACAAATGCAAATGAGGTTGATACGCATAAGATTAAGGGCAATTTATGTTGCTAAGTGCAAAACCAACCATAAATGAGGTTGCCCTGCACAACAAAATGATAAAATGTGCTTACTTTGGACACGAACAAGGGCAAATGCGCTTGTTAAGCAAAAGAAAAGAGTAAAAGTAGTTGATAAGCACAACAACAACAACAAATGAGCATACTAAGCATAAAAACAATGACAAATGAGATTATTAAGTACAAGAACTAATGCAAATGATGTTGCAATCATAAGAACAAGAGCAAATGATATTGCTAAGCACATGAACAAGGGCAAATTAGATTGCTAAGCATGAGAACTATTGCGAATGATGATGGTAATGACAAGAACAATGACAAATGAGGTTTTTAAGCGCAAGAACATGGTCAAATGAAGTTGATAAGTACAAGATCCAGGGCTAATGATGTTGCTAAGAACAAGAACAACCGCAAATGAGATTGCAAAGCATAAGAACAAGGATAAATGAGCTTTCTTTGCATAAGAACTTTGGCAAATGCGCTTGCTACGAACAAGAACAAGAGAAAAAACAATTGATAAGTACAAGAACAATAACAAATGAGCTTGTTAAGCATGAAAACAATGACAAATGATGCTGTTAAGCACAAAAACTAATGCAAATGATGTTGATAATCACAAGAACAATGGAAAATTAGGTTGCTAAGAACAAGAACAATGACAAATGAGTTTCCTAAACACATGAACAAGGGCATATGATATTGCTAAGCACAAGAAAAAGGATAAATGAGATTGCTAAGCACATGAACTATTGCAAATGATGATGATAATGACAAGAACAACTACAAATAAGGTTGTTAAGCACAAGAACAAGGGCAAATGAGGTTCCTAAGTATAAGAACAAATGCAGATAAGGTTGACATGCACAAGATTAAGGGCAAATAATGTTGCTAAGTGCAAAACCAACCACAAATAAGGTAGCTAAGCACAAGAAAAAGGGAAAATGAACTTTCTTTATAGAAGAACATGGGGCAATGTGTTTGCTAAGCACAATAACAAGAGCAAAAGTGGTTGATATGCACAAGAATAACAACAAATGAGCTTATTAAGCATACAAACAATGACAAATGAGATTGTTTAGCACATGAACTAACGCAAATGAAGTTGATAATAACAAGAACAAGGGCAAATTAAGTTGCTAAGCACAAGAAAAAGGGCAAATGAGATTGCTAAGCACATGAACAATGACAAATGAGGTTGTTAAGAATAAGAACTAATGCAAATGATGTTGCTAATCGCAAGAACATATGCAAATGATGTTGCTAAGCACACTAACAAGGGCAAATGAGATTGCTAAGCATCAGAACTATTTCGAATGATGATGATAAGACAAGAACAACGACAAATGAGATTGTTAAGCACAAGAACATGGACAAATGAAGTTCCTAAGCAGAAGAACAAATGCAAATGAGGTTGATACGCACAAGATTAAGGGCAAATTATGTTGCTAAGTGCAAAACCAACCACAAATGAGTTTTCTTTGCACAAGAACAAGGGCAAATGCGCTTGCTAAGTACAAGAACAAAAGTAAAACAGATTGATAAGCACAAGAACAACAACAAAACAGCATACTAAGCATAAAAACAATGACAAATGAGGTTGTTAAGCATAAGAACTAATGCAAATGATATTGATAATCACAAAAACTAATGCAAATTATGTTGATAATTACAAGAACAATGGCAAATTAGGTTGCTAAGCACAAGAACAAGGGTAAATGAGTTTCCTGAGGACATGAACAAGGGCAAATAATGTTGCTAACAACAAGAACAAGTGCAAATGAGATTGCTTAGCACATGAACTATTACGAATGATGATGGTAATGACAGGAACAATGACAAATGAGGTTGTTAAGCACAAAAACAAGGGCAAATGAGGTTCCTAAGCATAAGAACAAATGCAAATGAGGTTGATACGCACAAGATTAATGGCAAATGATGTTGCTAAGCGCAAAACCAATCACAAATGAGATTGCTCAGCACAACAAAAGGGTAAAATGAACTTTTTTTGCACACAAACAAGGGCAAATGCGCTTGCTAAGCACGAGAATAAGAGCAAAAGTGGTTGATATGCACAAGAACAACAACAAATGAGCTTATTAAGCATAAAAACAATGACAAATGAGGTTGTTTAGCACATGAACTAATGCAAATGAAGTTGAGAATAACAAGAACAAGGGTAAATTAAGTTGCTAAGCACAAGAAGAAGGGCAAATGAAATTGCTAAGCACATGAACTATTGCGTATAATGATGATAATGACAAGAACAACGACAAATGATTTTGTTAACCACAATAACAAGGACAAATGAGGTTCCTAAGTACAAGAACAAATGAAAATGAGGTTGATACGCACAAAATTAAGGACAAATTATTTTGCTAAGCGCAAAACTAACCAGAAATGAGGTTGCTCAGCACATCAAAAAGGTAAAATGAGCTTTCTTTGCACACGAATAACGGCAAATGCACTTGCTAAGCACAAGAACAAGAGCAAAAGAGGTTGTTATGCACAAGAACAACAACAAATGAGCTTATTAAGCATAAAAACAATGACAAATGAGGTTGTTTAGCACATGAACTAATGCAAATGAAGTTGATAATGATAAGAACAAGGGAAAATTATGTTGCTAAGCACATGAAAAAGGGCAAATGAGATTGCTAAGCACATGAACTATTGCGAATGATGATGATAATGACAAGAACAACGACAAATGACTTTGTTAACCACATGAATAAGGAAAAATGAGGTGTCTAAGCGCAAGCACAAATGCAAATGAGGTTGATACGCACAAGATTAAGGGCAAATGATGTTGCTAATCGCAAAACCAACGACAATTGAGGTTGCTAAGCACAACAAAAAGGGAAAATGAACTTTCTTTGCACAAGAACAAGGGCAAATGCGCTTGCTAAGAACAAAAACAACAGCAAAAGTGGTTGATAAGCACAAGAACAACAAGAAAATAACTTACTAAGTTTAAAAACAATGAGAAATGAGGTTATTATGCATAAGAACCAATGCAAATGATGTTGTTAATCGCAAGAACACAGGCAAATGATGTTGCTAAGCACACGAACAAGGGCAAATGAGATTGCTAAGCATAAGAACTATTGCGAATGATGATGATAATGACAAGAACAATGACAAATGAAGTTTTTAAGCACAAGAACAAGGTCAAATGAGGTTCTCCTCTGCACAAAAACAAATGCAAATGTAGTTGATAAGCACAAGATCCAGCGCTAATGATGTTGCTAAGCACAAGAACAACCGCAAATGAGGTTGCAAAGCATAAGAACAAGGGTAAATGAGCTTTCTTTGCACAAGAACATTGGCAAATACGCTTCCTAAGAACAAGAACAAGAGCAAAAACGGTTGACAAGCACAAGAATAACAACAAAAGAGAATGCTAAGCATAAAAATAGTGACAAATGAGGTTGTTAAGCACCAGAACTAATGGAAATGATGTTTATAATCACAAGAACAAGTGGAAATTAGGTTGCTAAGCACAAGAACAATGGCAAATGAGTTTGCTAATCACTTGAACATGGGCAAACGAGATTGCCAAGCACATGATTTATTACGAATGATGATGATAATGACAAGAACAGCGACAAATGAGGTTGTTAAGCACAAGAACAAGGGCAATGAGGTTCCCAAGAACAAGAATAAATGCTAATGAGATTGATAAGCACCGGAACAAGCGCAAATGAGGTTGGAAAGCATAAGAACAAGGGTGACCTTTGTTTGTACAAGAACATTCGTAAATACGCTTGCTAAGAACAAAAACAAGAGAAAAACGGTTGATAAGCCCAGGAACAACAACAAATGAGCTTGCTAAGCACAAAAACAATGACAAATGATGCTGTTAAGCACAAGAACTAATCTAAATAATTTCCATAACCACAAGAACAAGGGCAAATTAGCTTGCTAAGTACAAGAACTAAATCAAATGATGTTGATAATCACAAGAACAAGGGCAAATGAGTTTCGTAAGCACATGAACAAGGGCAAATGATGTTGCTAAGCACAAGAACAAGGGCAAATGAGATTGCTAAGCACATGAACTATTGCAAATGATGCTGATAATGACAAGAACAACGACAAATGAGGTTGTTAACCACAAGAACAAATGTAAATGAGTTTAATACGCACAAGATTAAGGGCAAATTATGTTGCTAAGCGCAAAACCAACCACAAATGAGGTTGCTCAGCACAACGAAAGGGTAAAATAATCTTTCTTTGCACACAAACAAGGGCAAATGCGTTTGCAAACCACAAGAACAAGAGCAAAAGTGGTTGATATGCACAAGAATAACAACAAATGAGCTTATTAAGCATAAAAATAATGACAAATGAGGTTGTTTAGCACATGAACTAATGCAAATGAAGTTGATAATAACAAGAAAAAGGGCAAATTAAGTTGCTAAGCACATGAAAAAGGGCAAGTGAGATTGCTAAGCACATGAACTATTGCGAATGATGATGATAATGACAAGAACAAGGACAAGGACAAATGAGGTTCCTAAGTACAAGAACAAATGTAAATAAGGTTGATATGCACAAGATTAAGGGCAAATAATGTTGCTAAGTGCAAAACCAACCACAAATAAGGTATCTAAGCACAAGAAAAAGGGAAAATGAACATTTTTTGCAGAAGAACAAAGGGAAATGCGCTTGCTAAGCACAAGAACAAGAGCAAAAGTTGTTGATATGCACAAGAACAGCAACAAATGAGCTTACTAAGCATAAAAACAATGACAAATGAGGTTGTTAAGAATAAGAACTAATGCAAATGATGTTGCTAATCGCAAAAACACATGCAAATGATATTGCTAAGCACATGAAAAAAAGGGCAAATGAGATTGCTAAGAACTATTGCGAATGATGATTATAATGACCAGAACAACAACAAATGACTTTGTTAACCACAAGAAGAAGGTCAAATGAGTTCCTAAGCACAAGAACAAATGCAAATGAGGTTGATATGCACAAGATTAAGGGCAAATTATGTTGCTAAGGGCAAAACCAATCACAAATGAGGTTGCTAAGCACAAGAAAAAGGGAAAATGAGTTTTCTTTGCACAAGAACAAGGGCAAATGTGCTTGCTAAGCACAAGAACAAGAGCAAAAGTGGTTGATAAGCACAAGAACAACAACAAAATAGCTTACTAAGCATAAAAACAATGACAAATGAGGTTGTTAAGCATAAGAACTAATGCAAATGATGTTGCTAATCAAAAGTTTATGGGCAAATGATATTGCTAGGCACACGAACAAGGCAAATGAGATTGCTAAGTATAAGACTATTGTGAATGATGATGATAATGACAAGAATAATGACAAATGAGATTTTTTAGCAGAAGAACATGGTGAAATGAGGTTCCTTTGCAGAAAAACAAATACAAATGAAGTTGATAAGCACAAGATCTAGGACTAATGATGTTGCTAATGCGCTTACTTAGAACAAGAACAAGAGAAAAAACAGTTGATAAGCATAAGAACAACAACAAATGAGCTCGCTAAGCTTAAAAACAATGACAAATGAGGTTGTTAAGCATAAGAACTAATGCAAATGATATTGATAATCACAAAAACTAGTGCAAATGATGTTGATAATAACAAGAACATGGGTAAATTAGGTTGCTAAGCACAATAACAAGGGCAAATGAGATTGCTTAGCACACGAACTATTGCGAATGATGATGATAATGACAAAGAACAGCGACAAATGAGGTTGTTAAGCACAAGAACAAGGGAAAATGAGGTTCCTAAGCACAAGAACAAATGCAAATAAGGTTGATATGCACAAGATTATGGGCAAATATTGTTGCTAAGTGCAAAACTAACCACAAATAAGGTTGCTAAGTACAAGAAAAAGGGAAAATAAACTTTCTTTGCACAAGAACAAGGATAAATGCGCTTGCTAAGCACAAGAACAAGAGCAAAAGTGGTTGATAACAACAAGAACAGCAACAAATGAGCTTACTAAGCATAAAAACAATTACAAATGAGGTTGTTAAGAATAAGAACTAATGCAAATGATGTTGCTAATCGCATGGACACAAGCAAATGATATTGCTAAGCACACGAACAATGGCAAATGAGATTGCCAAGCACATGAACTATTACGAATGATGATGATAATGACAAGAACAACGACAAATGAGGTTGTTAAGCACAAGAACAAGGGCAATGAGATCCTAAGCACAATAATAAATGCTAATGAGATTGATAAGCACCGGAACAAGCGCAAATGAGGATGCAAAGCATAAGAAGAAGGGTAAATGACCTTTGTTTGTACAAGAACATTCATAAATACGCTTGCTAAGAACAATAACAAGAGAAAAACGGTTGATAAGCACAAGAACAACAACAAATGAGCTTGCTAAGCACAAAAACAATGACAAATGATGCTGTTAAGCACAAGAACTCATCCAAATAATTTCCATAACCACAAGAACAAGGGCAAATTAGCTTGCTAAGTACAAGAACTGCAAATGATGTTGATAATCATAAGAACTAGGGCAAATTAGCTTGCTAAGCACAAGAACAAGGGCAAATGAGTTTCGTAAGCATATGAACAAGGGTATATGATCTTGCTAAGCACAAGAACAAGGACAAATGAGATTGCTAAGTGCATGAACTATTGCGAATGATGCTGATAATGATAAGAACAACGACAAATGAAGTTGTTAACCACAAGAACAAGGGCAAATGAGATTCCTAAGCACAAGAACAAATGCAAATGTGGTTGATACACACAAGATTAAGGATGCTCACAAATGAGGTTGCTCAGCACAACAAAAGGGTAAAATGCGCTCTCTTTGCACACGAACAAGAGCAAATGCTCTTGCTAAGCACAATAACAAGAGCAAACGTAGTTGATATGCACAAGAACAGCAACAAATGAGCTTATTAAGCATAAAAACAATGACAAATGAGGTTCTTTAGCACATGAACTAATGCAAATGAAGTTGATAATAACAAGAACAAGGGCAAATTAAGTTACTAGGCACAAGAAAAAGGGCAAATGAGATTGCTAAACACATGAATTATTACGAATAATGATGATAATGACAAGAACAACGACAAATGACTTTGTTAACCACAATAACAAGGGCAAATGAGGTTCCTAAGCACAAGAACAAATGCAAATGAGGTTGATACGCACAAAATTAAGGGCAAATTATGTTGCTAAGTGCAAAACCAACCACAAAATGAGGTTGCTCAGCACAACAAAAAGGTAAAATGAGCTTTCTTTGCACAAGAACAAGAGCAAAAGTGGTTGATATGCACAAGAACTACAACAAATGAGCTTATTAAGCATAAAAACAATGACAAATGAGGTTGTTTAGCAAATGAACTATGCAAGTGAAGTTGATAATTACAAGAACAAGGGCAAATTAACTTGCTAAGTACATGAAAAATGGCAAATGAGATTGCTAAGCACATGAACTATTGCGAATGATGATGATAATGACCAGAACAACGACAAATGACTTTGTTAACCACAAGAACAAGGGAAAATGAGGTTTCTGAGCACAATAACAAATGCAAATGAGGTTGATACACACAAGATAAAGGGAAAATGATGTTGCTAATCTCAAAATCAACCACAATTGAGGTTGCTAAGCACAACAATAAAGGAAAATGAACTTTCTTTGCTCAAGAACAAGGGCAAATGCGCTTGCTAAGGACAAGAATAGCAAACAAATAGCTTACTAAGCATAAAAACAATGACAAATAAGGTTGTTAAGCACAAGAACTAATGCAAATGATGTTTATAATCACAAGAACAAGTGCAAATTAGGTTGCTAAGCATCAGAACAAGGGCAAATGAGTTTTCTAAGCACAAGAACAAGGTCAAATGAGGTTCTCTCTGCACAAAAACAAATACAAATGTAGTTGATAAGCACAAGATCCAGCACTAATGATGTTGCTAAGCATAAGAACAACCGCAAATGAGGTTGCAAAGTATAAGAACAAGGGTAAATGAGCTTTCTTTGCACAAGAACATTGGCAAATGCGCTTCCTAAGAACAAGAACAAGAGCAAAAGCAGTTTATACACAAGAACAACAACAAATGAGCTTGCTAATCATAAAAATAGTGACGAATGAGGTTGTTAAGCATAAGAACTAATGCAAATGCTGTTTATAATCACAAGAACAAGTGCAAATTAGGTTGCTAAGCACAAGAACAAGGGCAAATGAGATTGTCAAGCACATGAACTATTACGAATGATGATGATAATGACAATAACAACGACAAATGAGGTTGTTAAGCACAAGAACAAGGGCAAATGAGGTTCCTAAGCACAAGAACATATGCTAATGAGATTGATAAGCACCGGAACAAGCGCTAAAGAGGATGCAAAGCATAAGAAGAAGGGTAAATGAGCTTTGTTTGCACAAGAACATTGGCAAACAAGGGCAAATGAGCTTGCTAAGCAAAAGAAGAACAAGCGCTAAAAAAGAACAAGAGAAAAACGGTTGATAAGCACAAAAACAACAACAAATGAGCTTGCTAAGCATAAAAACAATGACAAATGAGATTGTTAAGCACAAGAACTAATGTAAATGATATTGATAATCACAAAAACTATTGCAAATTATGTTGCTAATTACAAGAACAAGGGCAAATTAGGTTGCTAAGCATAAGAACAAGGGCAAATGAGTTTCCTAAGCACATCAACAAGGGGAAATGATGTTGCTAAGCACAAGAACAAGGGCAAATGACATTGCTAAGCACATGAACTATTGCGAATGATGATGATAATGACAAGAACAACGACAAATGCCTTTGTTAACCACGAGAACAAGGGAAAATGAGGTTCCTAAGCACAAGAACAAATGTAAATGAGGTTGATACGCACCAGATTAAGGGCAAATGATGTTGCTAATCGCAAAACCAACCACAAATGAGGTTGCTAAGCACAAGAACAAGAGCAAAAGCACAAGAACAACAACAACATAGCTTACTAAGCATAAAAAACAATGACAAATGAGGTTGTTAAGCACAAGAACTAATGCAAATGATGTTGCTAATCAGAAGTTTACGAGCAAATGATATTGCTAGGCACACGAACAAGGACAAATGAGATTGCTAAGCATAAGATCTATTGCGAATGATGATGATAATGACAAGAAAAATGACAAATGAGGTTTTTAAGCACAAGAATAAGATCAAATGAGGTTCTCTTCTGCACAAAAACAAATGCAAATGTAGCTGATAAGCACAAGATCCAGTGCTAATGATGTTGCTAAGCACAAGAACAACCGCAAATGAGATTGCAAAGCATAAGAACAAGGGTAAATGAGCTTTCTTTGCACATTGGGAAATGCGCTTGCTAAGAACAAGAACAAGAGCAAAAACAGTTGATAAGCACAAGAATAACAACAAATGAGCTTGCTAAGCATAAAAACAATAACAAATGAGGTTGTTAAGCACAAGAACTAATGCAAATTAGGTTGCTAAGCACAAGAACAATGACAAATGAGTTTCCTAAGCATATGAACAAGGACAAATGATGTTGCTAAGCACAAGAACAAGGGCAAATGAGATTGATTCGCACATGAACTATTACGAATGATGATGATAATGACAAGAACAATAACAAATGAAGTTTTTAAGCGCAAGAACAAGGTCAAATGAGGTTGCTTTGCACAAAAACAAAAGCAAATGAAGTTGATAAGCACAAGATCCAGGACTAATGATGTTGCTAAGCACAATAACAACCGCAAATGAGGTTGCAAAGAATAAGAACAAGGGTAAATGAGCTTTCTTTGCACAAGAACATTTGTAAATATGCTTGCTGAGAACAAGAACAAGAGCAAAAGCGGTTGATAAGCATAAGAACAACAATAGATGAGCTTGCTAAGCATAAAAACAATAAGAAATGAAGTTCTTAAGCATAAGAACTAATGCTAATGATGTTGGTAATAACAAGAACAATGGCAAATTAGGTTGCTAAGCACAAGAAAAAGAGCAAATGAGATTGCTAAGCACATGAACTATTGCGAATGATGATGATAATGACAAGAACAATAATAAATGAGGTTGTTAAGCACAAGAGCAAGGGCAAATGAGGTTCCTAAGCATAAGAACAAATGCAAATGAGGTTGATACGCACAAGATTAAGGGCAAATGATGTTGCTAAGCGCAAAACCAACCACAAATGAGGTTGCTCAGAACAACAAAAGGATAAAATGAGCTTTCTTTGCACACGAACAAGGGCAAATTCGCATGCTAAGCATAAGAACAAGAGCAAAAATGGTTGATATGCACAAGAACAACAACAAATGAGGTTGTTGAACACAAGAACTAATGCAAATTAGGTTGCTAAGCACAAGAACAAGGACAAATGACTTTCCTAAGCACATGAACAAACGCAAATGATGTTGCTAAGCACAAGAACAAGGACAAATGAGTTTCCTAAGCACATGAGCAAAGGCAAATGATGTTGCTGAGCACAAGAACAAGGGCAAATGAGATTGCTTTCACATGAACTATTGCGAATGATGATGATAATGACAAGAACAATGACAAATGAGGTTTTTAAGCACAAGAATAGGATCAAAGAAGGTTGCTTTGCAGAAAAACAAATGCAAATGAAGTTTATAAGCACAAGATACAGGACTAATGATGTTGCTAAGCACTATAACAACCGCAAATGAGGTTGCAAAGAATAAGAACAAGGATAAATGAGCTTTCTTTGCACAAGAACATTGGTAAATGCGCTTGTTGATAATAAGAACAAGAGCAAAAGCGCTTGATAAGCATAAGAACAACAATTCATGAGCTTGCTAAGCATAAAAACAATAACAAATGAAGTTGTTAAGCACAAGAACTAATGCTAATGATGTTGGTAATAACAAGAACAAGGGCAAATGAGGTAGCAAAGCATAAGAACAAAAACAAGAACAAGAGCAAAAATGGTTGATAAGTACAAGAACAACAACAAATGCGTTTGGTAAGCATAAAAATAATAACAAATGAGATTGTTAGGCACAAGAACTAATACAAATGATGTTTATAATCACAAGAACAAGTGCAAATTAGGTTGCTAAGCACAAGAACAATGGCAAATGAGTTTGCTAATGACTTGAACAAGGGCAAATGAGATTGCGAAGCACATGAACTATTACGAATGACAATGATAATGACAAGAATAACGACAATGAGGTTGTTAAGCACAAGAACAATGGCAAATGAGGTTCCTAAGCACAAGAACAATGACAAATGATGTTGCTAAGCACAAGAACAATGACAAATGATGCTGTTAAGTACAAGAACTAATTCAAATAATTTCGCTGAGAATGAGAACAAGAGCAAAAGAGGCTGATAAGCATATGAACAACGACAATTGAGGTACCCAAGTATAAGAACAACGACAGATGAGATTGTTAAGCACAAGAACAATGACAAATGAGGTTCCTAAGCACGATAACAAATGCAAATGAGGTTGATACGTACAATATAAAGGGCAAATGATGTTGCCAAGCACAAAAACAACCACAAATGAGGTTGCTAAGCATTAGAAAAAGGGATAATGTGCTTTCTTTGCACAAGAACATTGGCAAATGTGCTTGCTAAGCACAAGAACAAGGAAAAAAAGTGGTTGATAAGCACAAAAACAACAAAAA
Organism: Carex arenaria; assembly: GCA_964058825.1. NCBI lineage: Eukaryota > Viridiplantae > Streptophyta > Magnoliopsida > Poales > Cyperaceae > Carex > Carex arenaria. The sequence goes on along the minus strand of CAXKVW010001203.1, from coordinate 4,408 downwards.
ATGAGGTTGTTAAGCATAAAAATAATGACAAATGAGGTTATTAAGCACATGAACTAATGAAAATAAAGTTGATAATTACAATAACAATGATAAATTAGGTTGCTAAGAACACGAACAAGGGCAAATGAGTTTGCTAAGCATAAAAATAATAACAAATGGGGTTTTTAAGCATAAGAACTAATGCAAATGATGTTGCTAATCACAACAACAAAGGCAAATAATGTTGCTAAGTACAAGAACAAGAGCAAATGATATTTCTAAGCATAAGAACTATTGCGAATGATGATGATAATAACAAGAACAATGCCACATAAGGTTTTTAAGCACAAGAACAATGTCAAATTAGGTTTCTATTCACAAAAACAAATGCAAATGAAGTTGATAAGCACAAGATCCAAGGCTAATGATGTTGCTAAGCACAAGAACAACCGTAAATGAGGCTACAAAGAATAAAAACAAGGGTAAATGAGCTTTCTTTGCACTAAAATGTTGGCAAATGCGCTTGCTGAGAACAAGAACAAGAGCAAAAGCAGTTGATAAGCACAATAACAACAATAAATGAGCCTGCTAAGCATAAAAACAATAACAAATGAAGTTATTAAGCACAAGAACTAATGCAAATGATGTTGATAATAACAAGAACAAGGGAAAATTAGGTTGCTAAGCACAGGAACAAGGGCATATGAGGCTAAGCACATGAACTATTGTAAATAATGATGAGAATGACAAGAACAACGACAATTGATGTTGTTAAGCACAAGAACAAGGGCAAATGAAATTCCCAAGAACAAGAACAACGACAAATAAGGTTGTGAAGTACAAGAACAAGGGCAAATGAGGTTCCTATGCACAAGAAAAATGCAAATGAGGTTGATACGCACAAGATTAAGGGCAAATGAGGTTGCTAAGTGCAAGAAAAAAGGAAAATGAGCTTTCATTGCCCAAGAACATTGGAAAATGCACTTGCTAAGTACAAGAACAAGAGCAAAAGTGGTTGATAACCATAATAACAAATGCAAATGATGTCGCTGAGAATGAGAACAAGAGCAAAAGAGGCTGATAAGCATATGAACAACGACAATTGAGGTTGTCCAGCACAAGAACAAGGGCAAATGAGGTACCCAAGCACAAGAATAACGACAGATGAGATTGTTAAGCACAAGAACATTGTCAAATGAGGTTCCTAAGCACAAGAACAAATGCAAATGAGGCTGATACGTACAATATTAAGGGCAAATGATGTTGCTAAGCACAAAAACAACCACAAATGAGGTTGCTAAGCATTAGAAAAAGGGAAAATGTGCTTTCTTTTCACAAGAACATTGGCAAATGTGCTTGCTAAGCACAAGAACAAGGGCAAAAGTAGTCGATAAACACAAGAACAACAACAAATGAGGTTGATAAATAAAAATAATGACTAATGAGATTGTTAAGCACGAGAGAACTAATGCAAATGATGTTGCTAATCATAAGAACAAGGAAAAATTAGGTTGCTAAGCACAAGAACAAGGACAAATGAGGTGGCTAAGTACTTGAACTAATGCAAATGATATTGCTAATCACAATAACAATGACAAATAAGATTGTTATGCCTAAGAATAAATGCAAATGATATTGCTAAACACAAAAATAACTAGAATTGAAGTTGCTAAGCACAATAACAATGGAAAATTAGGTTGCTAAGCACAAGAATAAGGGCAACTCATCTTTCTTTGCACTAGAACATTGGCAAATGTGCTTGCTAAGCAGAAGAACAAGGAAAAAAGTGGTTGATCAGCACATGAACAACAACAAATAAGATTGCTAAACATAAAAATAATAACAAATGAGGTTGTTAAGCATAAGAACTACTGCAAATGATGTTGCTAATCACAAGAAAAATGGTAAATGATGTTGCTAAGCACAAGAATAAAGGCAAATGAGATTTCTAAGGACATGAACTATTGTGAATGATGTTGATAATGATAAGAACAATGACAAATAAGGTTGCTAAGTACAAGAACAAGGGCTAATCAGATTCCTAAGAACAAAAACAAAGACTAATGAGGTTGTTAAGCACCAGAACAAAAGCAAATGATGTGCTACGCACCAGAACAAATACAAATGATATTGCTAAGCACAAGAACAAGGACAAATGTGGTTGCTAAAGCAAAAGGGGTTAATAAGCATATGGACAATGACAAATGAGGTTGCTAAGCACATGAACAAGGGCAAAAGGGGTTGATAAGCATATGAACAACGACAATTGAGATTGTTAAGCACAAGAACAAAGAAAAATGAGATCCCTAAGTACAAGAATAAGGGCGAATGAGGTTCCCAAAAATAAGAATAAATACAAATGATGTTTGTAAGTACAAGAGCAAATGCAAATGATGTTGCTAAGCACAAGAACAAGGGCAAATGAGGTTGTTAAGCACAAGAACACCAACAAATGAGATTTATAAGTAAAAGAACAAATGGAATGAAGTTGCTATGACTAAGAACAATGGCAAAAGAGGTTGATAATCATAAGAACAAATGCAAATGATGTTGCTGATAACAAGAACAAGAGCAAAATAGGTTGATAAGCATATGAACAACGACAATTGAGGTTGTTAAGCACAAGAACAAGGGAAAATGAGGACTCGGATCCGATTAATTTGGATAGGATATAGTTTAAAAAATATAACCTGTTAAATTATAGGTACGGTTACAAAATTAATAATTTAATATCTGACCCAGATCCGAACCAGAACTGATATTGTAATGGATAGGACATGAGTTTGATTTAATTATCTGATTCATAATCGAACCCGACTCGATACCCATATAAATACTTGATAAAATGATAATACCATTTCTTTATAATTTTTTGATATAAAACAAATATTAATAACTATGAAAAGATAATCATTTGTAGTATTTTTTAAAAAAAATTGAATGAAATTTATTGCTCTTTTTGCACAGATGATTGAAATCAAATGTCACGTTCACCTTTTGTCTATAATTTTTCAAAGCTAATTAATTACTTTTTTGATCTCTTTGTCTGCCATATATCTATCATTCTGCACGGATCATTGAAAATTATTGCTCTCTTCACTGATTGAAACTAATTGGTATTAATATCCTATTTATAGATTTTTCGAACCATATAATTAAATCACCATCTCTAATATTTTACCTTCTAAAATTATCTCACCTTCAATATTTTGGAGCATATTTTAATTTATATTATAATTATATATTATGTGAGATGTTTAAAAAATTATAAATATATTTAAACGTAAAGAGTTACTCAAATGCTTGTGAGTTGCAACATGTACTAGCTTCGAATCCCAATTCGTATCAAAAGCGGACCCGATAATCAACAAATAATTTATGGATGTCTATCTATCAGGAACTAAAAGATGATACTCAAAATATCTATGGATAGATAGTTATTCGGCTCCGGACCTGACCCGATTTGAAACTAATAAGTATATGGATTGAAATTCGAACCTGAACACTTTTAGAATACGGTCCAAATATAATAGTATTCGGACCCGACCCGATAGCACATCTAGCTATTGGTAAATCTATTTTTTTTCTTTATTTGTTATATTATTACGCGTCAATTATAGGTTTCAAATTCACTTTTGTTTGACTATATAACATATAATAATATTTTAGTTCAAGTAATTCATTGAATACTTAATGGTATTCAACTATCTAATTATTCTAATAACTATAAATCATAAATTAGCCTTTTGGATATTAGCTTATTTAGTTTCAATAATAATTATGACATAGAAGATTGCTTTTAACCGTAAATCATTGTAACTTTTTCAATTAAACATTCTTTTATATTAGACGTGTATAAGGGTGTCAACGGATACGATAGAGCGATTTTCGTGCTGGGAATCTATATATCTTGTTGGGGGCATTTAAGTCAAACTCTTATTGGAAATTAACCGTTGAATTCCCATTTAGATTTAAGGTGCGGAAAGAACGTAAAATAAAAAATTTACTTCTACCAAAAGGCGAGGATCTACTCCCTGATTTATTTCTAAAACTAAATTTATTTCACATTTAAAATTAAAACAATATTTATATCTTGTTCTAAATTTGAATTAGAGTTGAAGTCTAATTAGCTTCAGAAGCACCAGACGTCTGATGCCTCTAATAGTGTCCACCGGGAAATAATCAAAGAACTGAAATTTCTTTTGCCAGAAATACTGACCAGCGAGAATAACAATAACACTTTCACAACTCGTAAGAATATACGTGGATTACGTATATCTTTCTTTTCTAACCAAATCACTATTTTAGAGGAAAAGCCGATTCAATCAGTCAGATTATCAAACTATCGGAATTATTTTTTTCTTCACCCTTTCAAGCCTATTTATAGGCAATTGTGTGGTTCAAAAATTACCAAATTGTCCTTCCAAAA